>JBAMJV010001122.1:0-35000 GCA_037951105.1 Echinarachnius parma | reverse complement strand
GAAACCGATGAGTGTTTAGAGAGCGCCCTCTTACGTTTTAACGGCTCTTTTTTAATGATAACATGATCTTTACTACGTCATTTGTAATGTTGTGTTCCTTTCTAGTTATAGCTATTAATTTGTAATGTAATGATGCAGGTTTTGGTTACTAAAATTCAGTTTCACTAAAACTGTACTCTCCTTACCAGAACTCAACTATCCCTTTAAACAAAAATACTCCATCCCTCCTCCCACATTGCATACCTATTAGTAAACCTCTCATCTATTGTGAAGATGATGAGTTAGAGAGATTCATCACATCTAATATTCATGGTTTTTCCTCCCCACATCCCCCCAGTGAAAAAATACATAGGGGCTCAGCCGCTCAGGGCATTTTAGCCCCCCAAAATGCTAAAAAGAGCCCCAGAAAAATCATAAAAGAGCCCCTGTAAATTTGCATTTGAGAAAGCTATTTAAGAGGTTTAAAAAATAGCCCCCCAACAAATTAATTTTAATTCGTTTTCACCGACCTAAAACCTCTCATCACATCACGAGAGATGATGATGAGGAGAGAGATTCATTGCATCTAATATCATCCAAGGTTTTTTCCAATGATCCCCCACAGTGAAAGGGCAATTTAGCCCCAAAAATGCTAGAAAGGGCACCCCAAAAAAAAAAAAAATTTTAATTTAAAAAATTTTAAAAATCTTAAAGGGGACCACCAGGCAAAGAACAACACATTATAATACGTTTTGGTACCGTTTTGTGATATCAAATAGATACCCAACATTTTGCAAAGGGTTGTGTAATTCATAAACAAAGCAATTCATTTCCACCACTTACGGAACCACTACTATTTCCTGGTTCCTTACGGGCCAAACATTTGCGAGTCCGCCAATGCTATTCGCGCGTACGTTTGTAGGCAATAGAATCCCGGGCGATTTGTTCGGTCTGCACGCATAGTCTTCGCATTCAGACCGCATGCTTTATTATGGTGATGCGTTTTCCAAATTTTTTTTTTTTCTGGAAACATATTTGTGTGAACTTGTTGATGGAATGGCATACTAAAGATGTTACCTTTCTTTAATAAGAATATTATTTTGGGGTGGTGGTACCCTTTAAAGAGCCCCAGTAAATTTGCATAAGATCTACAGAGTTCAGTCCAAAAACAAATTTGAGAAGGCTATTTTAATGCTAGTGGGTTAGAAAAGTAGCCCCCCTGAAAATTAATTTCCATTTGTTTAAATCCTTATGAAAATCCTAACCTCTCTCACATATATTCATCACATCTCATCTCACCCAAGGTTTTTCCATCCCGCATCCATGCAGCATCTCGCATCCTTGCTGGCACCCCCTACGCATCACTTTCTATTTATGATCTTCCTGCGTGAATCACTCTTAGTCAGGTCCCGGCTCTCTTAGTCACACAGCACACTGGCTATGGGAGGCAGACAGATCTACCCCTTTCACATCATCAGTATAAATTCTGATGATACCAACCTATGTACATGTACACGTAGGTCTTTTCACATCAAAATACACAATTTGACCTTTATGACCCCTGATAGAAATATGTAGTAGCTTTAGGTGTGAAGAGGGAATTAGTCAGACTGCACACTGGCATCGCAAGGCAGACATATGCACAGGTTATCTAAGTCACACACCATAAAAGCTAATAATCCGACAAATCAAATAAATCTGACCAGCCAGGGTTATTTAACATCAACGTACATGTATGTACTGACTTTTGCAGATGTTGATTATATGAAAAGGATAAAGTCACACAGCATACATATATGGATGTGGTACTGATACAAGCTAGCTAAAAAAATCGCAAATCAGTATGATAAACTACTTAGGTTATTTCACATAAAAAATAACCCTCTCATCCATGGCTAGTAACTCATGATATGAAAAGGATATTAAACGACTGACATACTGGCTATATGCGGTACAGACACCAGGCTAGCTAATCACAAATCAGTTTGACATTCTACTATCCTAATTCAATGTCATATCACATCAAAATTTATATAGAACTAACCGTCTTACCGTATCATATCAAAATCACTAGTAACTCATGATATGAAAAGGATGTTAAATCGACCGACATACTGGCTATGCAGTACAGACACAAGCTAGCTAATCACAAATCAGTTTGACAAACTACTATCCTAATTCAATGTCATATCACATCAAAATTGATATAGAACTAACCGTCTTACCGTATCATATCAAAATCGTGAGTAACTCATGATATGAAAAGGATGTTAAACGACTGACATACTGGCTATGCGGTACAGACACTGGCTAGCTAATCACAAATCAGTTTGACAAACTACTATCCTAATTCAATGTCATATCACATCAAAATTTAAATAGAACTAACAGTCTCATATCAAAATCGCTAGTAACTCATGATATGAAAAGGATATTAATCGACCGACATACTGGCTATGTGGTACAGACACAAGCTAGCTAATTCACAAATCAGTTTGACAAAGTGCTATCCTGAGATTTGGCAACACCATGATATGAAAAGGATATTAAACGACTGACATACTGGCTATATGCGGTACAGACACCAGGCTAGCTAATCACAAATCAGTTTGACATTCTACTATCCTAATTCAATGTCATATCACATCAAAATTTATATAGAACTAACCGTCTTACCGTATCATATCAAAATCACTAGTAACTCATGATATGAAAAGGATGTTAAATCGACCGACATACTGGCTATGCAGTACAGACACAAGCTAGCTAATCACAAATCAGTTTGACAAACTACTATCCTAATTCAATGTCATATCACATCAAAATTGATATAGAACTAACCGTCTTACCGTATCATATCAAAATCGTGAGTAACTCATGATATGAAAAGGATGTTAAACGACTGACATACTGGCTATGCGGTACAGACACTGGCTAGCTAATCACAAATCAGTTTGACAAACTACTATCCTAATTCAATGTCATATCACATCAAAATTTAAATAGAACTAACAGTCTCATATCAAAATCGCTAGTAACTCATGATATGAAAAGGATATTAATCGACCGACATACTGGCTATGTGGTACAGACACAAGCTAGCTAATTCACAAATCAGTTTGACAAAGTGCTATCCTGAGATTTGGCAACACCATCGCCTACATATATCCATCCGAACAACTTTTCCATTATCCTCAGACGAACGAAAAATGATAATTGCACACATTGCAACTTATGTATGCATTGTCGCTATCAATGATTTTTAATCCTGTATGCATACAATGATACGTATATATGTATACATGTGTAAAGTAATACGAACATGTATGGATCGCAACTGAGCATAGGCTAACTATAAATTTCCACAGGATTATTCTTGAACTTTGATATCAATAGTATTATTACATCACAATCAATATGATGTGTAATTTTCACTAAATTGTTTATGTTGTGATTTTGGGAAAGGATTAATTATCATATTTCATTTTTACTTACGATCAGATGATCAGAACATATCACTGCTGTTAGCGGCAGGATTGACACAATTGCATTAATTGGCTAAATAACAGAGCTTTCAAATGTGAAAATTTAATAAATATGTACACTTGCATTGATCACAAAAATCAATGGATACTTAAACAAATTGGGCAAAGAAAAGTAATAAATAATAATAATAATATTGTATAGCACCTAATGCAGAACAGCCTCTAAGTGCGTATCATTATCCCTGGTCATTTGGTACAGTTCAGACCCGCACAATTATCTTGTACACATTCTCAACTCCCCGGGGAGCATACTAGCCATGGGCAACCATATTGGAAGGTGATCTTACCTAAATCTACCGGGTAGATCTGCGTGTTGACGTCCAGGATGAGGTCCATCTTGAAGCTCTCGCTCTCACAGTGAAGCCGCGACACTGCAGATGATTGACAAATATAGAAAAGACAGGAGGAAAATGGAAAATTAGAAGTGTCCTTTCTGAGGCTACTTTTCATGCTTGCTTACACCAAATGTAATAACATTACAACTAAGGCTGTCGATTTCGGGTATATTTACTACCCGGGACTCGCGATAATTTTTCGGGCGAGTCCCGGGTACCCGAAATGTATACATTTGTTGATTTCGCTATAGGCATGTCACGCCGCTGGGAAAACATGTTCATTCAAGTGACAAAAATGCAGCGCATTTACGACAATAAATCATCTTCTAAAATACAGCAAAGAGGGAAAAGGGAATGAAAAGAAAATGAGAGTGGGCAGATAACTAGGGCGTTCAAAAAGGGGACTTTTTGCTTTTTTTCGGGATATCGAGTATCGATTTTTGCGCCCGGGACTCGATATTTTTCGGCGGGACCCGGGTACCCGGGACTCGTCCACAGCCTTAATTACAACACTCCAAAAAAACATTTTACACAGAGCTCGATGTGTGTGGGGGGGGGGGGGTCTTCTTGGCATTTTGGGGGATAATTTGTCCCTTAGCCCAAATGTATTAAAATAGTTCATAACAAATGATGGAATACATGTAACACTTGAATGTTGGTGGCTCAGAAACAAAGACAAACATTACAAATCTGTCATTTAATTTGTAATGTAAACTTGGTGTCCCAAACCTCATTGCAGAGCAAATGCTAAGCATGTGTATTAATAGATGCATGCATACAATTGGCGAATCCCATTCCACTTTTAAAAGAATAAAATGAGGTTTAAGAGAACTATGCATGGCATTTGTTTTATCAAGTTGATGTCTCATTAATGTTTAATTATCTGAATTATAGGCTTTAAAGGAGACATGTAGCATCCATTAAATTTGTCAATTTGTGTGTTTTTTATCTTCAATCCTAGGTTCATACATTTGAAAGAGATCTACATGTAGTAACTTTGGTGACACGTGCAAAATGTGATAAATGGTTGATAAAATGTTAATGTTTTTCGATCTGATATGTCCACTAAGTAATGTGTGGTAATGTGTAGTGATATATTCGCTAACTTATTTCACTGACTGTGTACATATTCATAAGTATAACTTTCCAGTGGATAATTAAAAATCCAATCACTTAAATCGTAAATATCTTTTTAACAAAAGAGAAATTTGAAAAACCAAAACCCGTTCCACGCTTCGATCGGTAATACAAATACAACAATATATGAGTGAACCACTAGAGTTTGAAGGACAATGTAACTAGATTAGTACATAAACGATTTTAAAAAAGCTAAGATACACATACAGCCTATAATAAATTGTTTTTATAACACAGTTTCAAAATGGGTAAAGTGATCCATTAACTGTGTGAACTGTGAACATTCAACCAAAATCACTTGGAGCTTTCACACTGCTCTTGTACCTTGTTGTTTGGCTTATGAATGGTTTTATATGCTGGGCTAGTATGCTCCCCAGGGAGTTGAGATGGTGCGCAAGATAATTGTGCGGGTTTGACCTGTACCTGATGACCAAGGGTAATAATAATGCGCTTAGAAACATTGCATTAAGCGCTATATAAATGTAATATATTATCATTATTATTAAACAGAAGAATGAAATGGGTTCTGATTTGTCAAATGTCTCCCTAATTATGGATATATTTAAGATTGAATCTTAAAGCATCATGAATGTAGACGCTTCCGACCAAAGTCAAGAGTACATCCGAATTCTGAATTCGGAGACTAAATCCTCCATAGTATCCGACTTTGGATACTTCACGCGAATGATCGGGATAAAATCAGACATCTATTTACTCTCTTTTTCACTAGGTAAACATTAGTCCTTTTCTATGAAAATCTTGCATATCATTCTCAAGAATTTTCCAAGGATATTGGTATATGATTGAAGTCTTAAATATCACTTTGGGGGGAATGTAAAGTTAATGGATCATCTTTAAGGATGTGTAATGTATCTGTTTGTATATTTGATATCACATTACATTTGTAACGCATACATGTAGATGTTTAAAAAAGCACATGTGGCCTTTACACCATTGTATCGAGTCTAAAAGGATACATCATAAATTATATTGAAAAACCATTCGGCCCATGGTTCACTCGAAAGGAAACCATCCGTCCAACCATCCAATGTCATGTGACTATACTACCAACCGGCAACCACCCATGTCATGTGACCATCTCCTGGCGCGAAAAAAACCTCGAGTGCTTCCTGGTTTCATTTTCAACTGTGCCCCAAGCGATATAAATTACCACGCTCCTTAACGACCTTAGTGTTTTCGACACTAACAAAACTACATCGTATCATAATCTTTTAAAGGGATCTAGTAACATTGTCAAAATCCACAAAACGTGTACAATTAGAAGTTTGAACTCTAGCAGAACTTTCTCCCTTGCCTCGTTGTATGTACGGAACAATTTTTATTTGTGGCCGACGCTATAATTTACCACGCTTCTTTATAACGACCTTAGTGTTTTTGACAATATTTAACCAAACTTATGTGTACAATATTCTTTTAAAGAGATCTATTAACTTTCTTGACATGTGTAAAAAAAACGTTGATGAAATGGGTTTCTGAAATGTGTATCTCTGTGATCTGATCCACTGAGTGATGTGTGAAAATTCCATGGTAGATGCATGCCATTATTGCCATATTACCGAGTGAAATTTCATAGTGATATTTGCTACCTCATTGCACTGACTTTATACACAGATATAACTCTCCCTTTACCGAATAGAATTTAAAATCTAAACAATTCAAGTCTTTATTCTATATCTCCAATCTTTGTGTTGACTGAATCCATGTTGCGCTCTAAATCCTGACCACTGGAATACTGTAAGGCGAGTCAATCACACATATGTACACTGTGAGCGACATTTATTTATACGCTCATCGAAAAGACTCAGAGCGCAAGCAATTACTGTATACAGGATCCTCTGTGCGTATGTACGGCATCGCGGAGTCGCGCTTGGCCACTTACGAAAGGGAAATTCTGCAAAACTGTTACGCTTCTATTGGTTAAATACGAATACAACGAGATATCTGAGAACCATTAGACTTATACGTAAGTTTTGTGGATTTCGACAATGTTACTCCAGCCTTACTAAATCCCTTTAAAAATGTCAAAAAAAATTAATTAATAGTGAAAGCGCGTCTTGCTGTCAGAGTTTGTGAAACAGAAACAGACATTGAAGTGTGGTTTAATTTAAGACAAAGACAGACTTCTAATTTAGCAACATGATACTCCATAAACCAGATTTATGAATGACCGTTTACTTTCAATTAATCAATGAGTGATGATTGATAGTCATTTACTTACATATTGTACATTAAGTGCTTTGGCACACATTTGTGTCATGCAAGTTTAGTTTTGTATGAAACTAGTTGTAACTTGATCAAATTCATTGAAAAAAACTACATCCATGGGGATCAGGGTGATTTTACCCCCAAATAAGACAAAAAGAGCCCCCCCCCCCCCCCCCCCCCCCTCCCTCCCCTCAATATTAATATTAATAAATATGTAAATTTAAAAAATCAGTAAATGAATTAATAACATAATAAAACATAAAACATCATAAAACAGCCGGCTGTAATACTATTTGTTCTTACACTATTGTTGATTTTACTTCTTTTTAGTACCAGTGTGATCATTCATGTCGTTGTGCTGTCTTTGTGCTGTGTTAATCTAAATTACAAGACAAATCAGTTATGAACTACGATATTAGTTTTTGCCATAGAGCGCTATCTACATAATTTGCACTAGTGTACTTTAATCTTTAGCACTGTAGTGCAAGATGTATATTTTGTTTTAAAATCCTGTACTCATAGTAAAGCAGAAGGAAGTGAGGGGAGAATGCATGAACAAAATTGTCCCATCATAGCCAGTCAGTCAGACCCCCCCACCCCCCCCCCCCCTCCCTCCCCTGGCATCACCATCCCATCCCAACCCATGGTCACTGCCACTGCCATCTTCACAACCAGTACCAACACCAAACATTCAACACCTACCATATCATTCACCATATCTAATCCCAATCCCTCACCTAATACCCAATCCAACAATTACCTTTCCACCCCTCCTAGTCCCCCGTACCACTACCCCCCCCCCCCCCCCTCTTCCATCCCATCAAATCCACCAGCACCACTTCATTGTCCACTGGTCGATCACTACTCTATCCATGGAAATTATGGTCCTTTCCTTTAGGAAATGTATCCCTAATAGCAGCCTACCACCACTACCAACAATCAGCTTGCCACTATTCCTACCCCACTTACCTCTAACCCCCACCCCCCCCCCCTCCCCCTCCTCCACCTTGACAGTCAAATCTACCAACTCCACTTCATTCTCCACTAGTCAGTAAACACCTCCCTCGAAGCAGTCTACCAACACCACCTTCAATAAAAATGCTGCCCCCCCCCCCCCCCCCCACTCCATCAAAACCACCAGCACTATTCCAAACTGGTCAGGAAACATGCTATCCATGTACAGGAGAGTCCTTTATCCAAGCTGACCCACCCGCACCTAACATTACCCCCACCCCACCCCAAACCCTAATACAGACACATGTACAGATGGATACCAGCAGATGTGGGCAGTAGATTGAATAGATTAGATAACAGCAACTGTCTTGACTACGGGGAACCCGGATGGATTGTGTACAAAGTCTATGGGGATTTCAGAAACTCAAAGGGAAATGGTTAAAGATTTTACACTAAACGTTGGATACATACATGTTACAATTTTTTGATTTAGAATTTACCATCTCACACCATTTCAATAGGCAGGCCAATATACATGCCTCCCGAAACATTCCCAAAGCTGCTATCTGCATTTAGCTTTGATAATAAGAACACGAATCTGATATTTCTGAAGAACGGGAATTGTAAGTTTTGCCCAAACATTATCTGTACCCAAGTTACATTCTATAAAATAATTATACCAGAACCATTTCAAACATCTACACGAAATTACAAAAAGATTTATGTGTATTTTAAACTTCACTTCATACATCAAGTAAAGTTTGTATGTATTTAGTAGAGAAAAAGGTTCACACATAATGTGTTTTACCTAAAACGTTCATGAATACAATGATAATGATTTGGGGAGTTTCTTTACCGCGATTTTTTTTTGGCAAACGATAGGTCTTTAGTCGTAATTGGAATAACATCTCTCGCATTTCCATGGCAACAAACTTTCCCTGCAAACATTATTTAAAGCGGTTTCCAAGCTGGCTATACATAACACACAAGATGGATTCCATGAACGCGTTGCAAATGTAGCCCTTAGCCAAGCATCCACTCTAACTTTGTTCTGTACTGGCCCGTTCGGGAGAGTAAAACATAGATTGTTACATTTTACTTGCCCCAATATAAAATTTACTTACAAGTCTTCTTCCTTCTTGATGAGATTTACACATGTATATGAAATAAGATTGTTCGCTCGTAGTTGAACATTAATTTAGTTGCCTGATCGGTCAAGCAAACTAGACAATTAATGACATTTTACTCGCCCTACTTGCCCTACATACATTTTTTACTTGCCCTGGACAAGCAGGCAAGTTCTAGTGTCGAGCCCTGCCTTAGCCCATTTATTGCCTACGGGAACCTGGTGGACCATTCTAACTCTAAGGGAATTGCAACAGGTCAGAGAAAAAATTTCTTTTCAAGCTTGCCTGCATGAGAATAACACTCTAAAATTTGTTTTGCATTGATCAAACTCTATGCAAATTTGTGGGGGCTCTTTTATGATATTCGGCCAATTCAGGGGCTCTTTTTGGCATTTGGGGGCGAATTCGTTCTGAGCCCCCCCCATGTATTCTTTTCACTGGAACAGGTTAAAACAAAGCTCAGACTGGGGTTCTACACACTGTACAAACATATATATTTATGGAAAAGGGGTGTAACAAAAACAAGACCATCTCTGATGAGTTAAAGCCTCGTTGGTACGTGCATGTCGCAAATACATGCACATGTATGTTTCGTGACCTTTTCGTCTAGATGCGGCGACCACCAAAGTAACAAAAAAAAGTCAGGAACTAAACACACCCTGGTATCGGAAACGCAGGGCTTTATCGCAGAAAAACAGGGAATCAGTAACTTTATTAACTGATTGCTTACTGGGGAAGCTGGCCTTCCATGTACTAGAGTACATGCTAGCTTAGTTCCTTGCTAAGTGTATTTCAAATTAGACAGTTTATTGAGCAATAGTTTTCCTAGTCCCCTTAGGTACCCACTAAGTTAAGCCTAGTTAGCAACTAAAAGATATTGTGTTTCATTCTTTGCCACGTCATCAAAAATAGACTTAGAGCAGGCTTTCATGAATACAGGCAATATGGTTCCTAACTAGGGTTAGCTGGGTTAGCCTTAGCTACCTACTGAGTAAACAATAGTTAGCAACTAAAAGATCGCAGGTTAAATCCTTAGCCACATCATCTGAAACAGAATAGAGTGGTGAAGTGTGATGTCATCAATGATGTCATAAACATCTTCTTTTTTATTTTTTTTATTTGGACTTCATTTTCAGAAAGAGCATAACAAATAATGTCCAAATACCGAAAATCAATTGAATAGGTTACGTATTGGCTGAGATATGCCCATCTGAATGATTTTTGTTGTCAATGGGCAATCAGTGTTATAGTGCACTGGTTCATAACTTTATGAACCAGTGCACTATAACACTGATTGCTCATTGAAGTAAAATTCATTCGGATATGCATATCTCAGCCAATACGTATCATATTCAATTGATTTTCGGTATTTGAACATTATTTGTGATGCTCTTACGGAAAATGGAGTTTGAATTTAAAAATTCGAATAAAGTGTTTTTATGACGTCATGGCTTCTGTACTCTATTAGCATGAAACTTAAGCTCGCAGGGCTTATGAATATGGCCCCAGAGCTCAACACAAACATTTTTTTTTGCTAGCAGCCCAGTCGGGCAAGTAATATAACTTTCTCTTAAATTTGATGGCCCAAAACGAAGCAAAAAATGACTGGCCCCAAAATTAAAATTTAATTTATACACTGTCTTACTATTCACAATTGCATCCCACTTTCAATAAATAAACTACAATTATGGATGAAGTGTAACATGGAAGAATATCTTAATTTTCTCATTTGGCAATTGTCACATTGAAAATCTACATGTAGCTCTAGATTGGACCACTGCAATGTGTGGGCAAGTGCTAATATTGTGCCTTGTATTATAAAGAAATTGCAATTTCTAGAAGGGAAACAGTTAAAAGGTAGAAACAGTGCAAACACCAAGGCTTTCCTGCATATTTCCAAAAATTCAGCCCAGGTATTATGTTCTTTCCCCTTTGTTAGAGCCGGATCTGAGCGGATTTGATGCGTGTTCAACCGCTTGTGTTCAGCAGCTTCTTTAGAAACCCTGGAAAACCATCAAAGCAAGGTTTACCGTTCAATACTTGAAGTTTGTTTTTAGAAATATGATGTGATTATTTAAAGTTTTACAAAATATGTATGTATACGAGCAATGAAAAGGTTTTCGTGAGAAAAATCCCCCATTCAAGGGTCTTTGTGTCTGGATGGTTGAGCACCGGTCTACCAATTGGGAGGTCTTGGGTTTGATTCCCTGCAAAGTCTATTTCCTTTGCTCATTTTCCTTTATAATATAAACAATACATACTAAGAAAAGGAAAAAAGTAATTTGCTTTATGAGACGATTCTATCAATGCAAGAATTAATTTTTAATTTTAGGGGGCTACTTTTTCAATCTGATGGATATCACAAAATATTTCACATACCGTATTTGCTGGTGTATTAACCGCACCTTTTTTCAAAAAAAAAAAAAAAAAAAAAAAAGGGGGTGCGGTTAATACACGACCGTATTAACCGCACTTTTTTTTTTTTTTTTTAGGGGTGCGGTTAATACACCAGAGCGGTTTATACACCGACAAATACGGTAATACCCAAATATGGTAATTTCAGGGGCTATACCTACTGATTTAAGGGGGCTTTTTTGATAATTAGGATATTTCCTACCCTGGATTCTATGTATATATTTTGGTATGGCATAAGTCTTTTAAGAGCCATTACTCTTCCAAGAAGAAGGCACTTCCTAATAAATGTGTAACTATTTTGTATAATATTGCCATGGAAACGTGCAAGAGCAAAAAGGTATTTCGTATCGACAATCAACCAAATGCTTGTTCATACATATAATAACCTATCGTTCATGCCGCTAAGCCGCGCTAAAGGTACATATTCCAGGGCTCGACACTCACACTGGCCCTCTGGCCCGGGGCCAGTGAAATGCACTTCGGGCCAGCAAAAATTGATAAAAAGTCATATATCGGGCAAGCAGATTTACAACCCGACATGGACAAAATGTAAAAAATCTTGTTTTCTTCTATGTCATGCTTCATCTATAATCACAGCTTTGATTAGGAAAGAGTGATATTTTGAATAGTAAAAAGTTTACTCACATGAAATACAAATTTTGGGGCCAGTAAATATTTCTTTCGGGCCACCAGAAAAGGGAAATAAATTATTTCACTGGTCCGACTGGGCCACCGGCAAAAAAGGTGAGTGTGGAGCCCTGCATATTCATTACTGGCTTACTGCTATCTTGGGAAATGATTGCTGCTTTGAATAGGACGTGACCGTACCATGTACCATACTCAGTGTTGGTTTGAAGAAAGGAAGATTTCGTCAGCATTTGGAGGGGATCCATTCTTATTTGGAAGTTCTTAAAGTGATCCATTAACTTTGTAAACTTCAACCAAAATCACTTTTATATTTCACTCTTCTCTTGTACCTTGTTGTTTGGCTTATAATGTTTACAGAATAAAGAAATGGGCATTGATTTTTCAAATGCCTCCCTAATTATAAAGATATTTAAGATTGAATTTGAAAGCGTCTATGGACACTTTATCCAAATTTGGATACTCAATCGTCTTTAGTATCCGATTTTAGATACTTCATGTGAATGATCGGGATAAAATTAGACATTGATTTTCAATAGGTAAAAATTATTATTTTCTACAAAAATCTCACATATCATTCTCAAGAATCTTACGATAAAATTGGTATATGATTGAACTTTCAAATAATTTTTTTTGGGGGGTACAAAATATAGTTAATGGATCATTTTGATAAATGTACTTCCACATAGATTTAGAACCAAGCAAACATCTCCCAACAACATTTTCAGAAAGAACCAATACTCAAGTACAGCGTGTTCACACACACAAAAATTTCATCCCGAAATCATGACTAAAGAATCATGACTAACGAAACGTCGTATAAAGAATCATGACTAACGAAACTAACGAACGTTCACACACACAAAAACAAGATCCAAAACAGCTGGCATTCAGCTGCACGAAACATCGTATAAGTGCGCAGTTTGCTACTGCGCAGTGTGCTGTCTTTTTTCTGTCTGCTGTCACGTTAAGCAACGCCCAGTTATACGAGTGTCGTATAGCGAATCACGATTAGCGAATCGACCGGGCGTTCACACACAAAACGAGCGTGATTCTTTAGTCAGCTCTCGTACGAAACGATGCTCAAACCCCCGTTTCGTTAATCATGATTCTTTATACGACGTTTCGTTAGTGAGCGTTCAGACACACAATTTCCGACAATTTCCATCGTATAGCTAGTCGAGAGCTGACTAAAGAATCAGCTCCTGACTAGCTATACGATGAAATTTTTGTGTGTGAACACGGGGGTATATATCTTGAATGTGAAGGCTCGTAATAACCTACCAGCGCAGCAGGAAACAGGAAGTTGATAGGGAAGTGCAAGCTGGGATATCATGCTTTCATAGGACCACCTCTCTAGCTCGTCATTGTTATTTCAGGTGCTTATAAAAGTGGTATACTAACACTCAAATCACAATGATTGTTATGTAGGTAACAAGTACCTTACCAAACTTGTAGCCAAGTGGTTAGTGCACTGGTCTAGCAATCCGGAGCCCGGAGGTCTTGGATTCCATTTTTTTTTTTCTTGCTCATTTTCATTTATGGGAGACTAACAACTCGATTCATAACAGGTTTTATGTACACCTAGCAGGCCCGTAGCCAGGGGGAGCGGTGCATTGGGTGCGTTGGGTGCATACGCACCCATCCAAATTCAGAAAGGTCCACTTTTTGTCGGTCTCAGCCATCAAAACCAGAGGTCTTGGGCAATGATCGGTCTCGTTGATATTGTTGGTGATTATCATGTTGAAATTCTAAACCAATTGACATACGATTTCAACAATATTAATTAATCAGTTTGGCCAAATGCCACGCGATCTGTAATTTTTTTTCTAAAGCAGATACTTAGCCAGATTGAAAGCAACATTATTCCATAATTTTGCACAGACCAAGCACTTACAAATGTACACGTCTACTTACTAAGGTTCTTGAATACTAGTCAACTTGTATATTCCCACACTTTTTATGCAAATACAGACGCGAAAGTGGTCGTTAAATTAAACTTGAGTGCATGCATGGCGTACAAGAAACCAAAAGCAAGACACTTAATCATAACGTGCTGGTAGGAGGGGTTGCAATTTTCATTAATTGTGTCCATATCTCTTTTGTTTTAGGAGCAAGGCATTGGCATAGCCTCGGGTCAATAAAGGTGGGGGGAGGGGGAACGGGGCAAGGTTTGTGAAAAGGGGGGCAGGCTTTGCAATAAGGGGAGCAGGGTTTGCAAAAAGGGGGGGCAATGTTTGCATAAAGGGAAGGTAGGGTTTTCAAAAGGGGGGCAGGGTTTGCAATTAGGGGGGCAGGGTTTTCAAAAAGGGGGGCAACGTTTGCAAAAAGGGAGGCAGGGTTTGCAAAATGGGGGGCAGGGTTTGCAAAAAGGGGGGCTGGGTTTGCGAAAAGGGGGGCAGGGTGTGCAAAAAGGGAGGTACATGTAGGGTTTTCAAAAAGGGGGGCAGGGTTTGCAGGAAGGGGAGCAGGGTGTGCAAAAAGGGAGGTAGGGTTTGCAAAAAGAGGGGCAATGTTTACAAAAAGGGGGGCAATGTTTGCAAAAAAGGGAGGCAACATTTGCAAAAAAGGGGGGCAGGGTTAGCAAAAAGGGGGACAATGCACTGCCTGTCTGATTCCAGTTTCGGTGTACGTGTACGTGCTTCATCCCACTTCAACGTATCGTGTCATGATTGTTTCGCCTGTAGCAATATCAATTTTGTTCTCGTTTCCTGGTTTAGAGAGCTACATAAAACAACATACATGTAGCTATAAAGTATTTAAACGTGAAGTAGAAACAAACTTAACTCTAGAGGTCACGAGGCTAGGGTGATGTGCACATTTTTCCCGCCAAACAATATCAATCACTATATGTTAAATCAAATTTGCTTTGATCATCACGTGGCAAACATTTATATTTTTAAAATTACATTAATTTTAGGAAGACCAAAGACAATTTGCGCGATATTTGGTTTAGGAGACTTGATTTCTAGCCTGACCCCTGTTTTGCACAAATTTAAAATTTGAGATATTTGCAATTTAGACCATAAACGTAGGTGCCCGATCAATATCACTGACGGTTGTAATTTGAAATGTTCATGAGCTCATTATATGCAAAGCACACGCAAACCACGCTGCGAGTGAATTCGATCGGCTAGCTACAGACTCAAGTTGGGGAAGATGGGTGGAACAATCTCAAGCTATGACCCATTTTGCCCAATCTAAGCTGTGGGCATTGAACTTTCATTATAATGTATTTCTGCATTTTATGACGTTATGGTTCAGATTTTACATAAACCCTCTTTTAAATACTATTTCAACAATGTGTATCGATCGGTTTGGCCAATAGAGTTGATTTCCGTAACTTTTCCAATAATGCTCTATGGCTTTTATATGAAATAAAAAAGAATTTAACAAAAACATCATTAAATCAATCTAGCCTACACTTCGGCATCAGCACACAATGTACAAACGTTGTACTACTTAAATTCTCACCTTGCTTTAGAGAAAGTCATTTTCAAAAAGTCAAAGTGCTCAACAATTTAAAAGTTCACCTAAGGCCCTTATCAACAAACTACATACATGTAACCTCAAGGTATAAACATGCAAAAAAGTGCTAATCAACTAGTAACTATAACAAGAATATACAAAAAGTTTAGTGACCAAAAAAATAAGGAGGAATCAACTTTCAAAGCAGCTATGCCCTTGCCTTGAGCAGACCAATTTGTACATGAAGGTAAAATATAACTGACTAAAAACAAAACCAAGCCAAAATATAGAGCTGGGTAGAGTTGGCTCCATAATACAAAGGGGAAAAAAAGACTTTTGACTACAGCACTACATTTTAGAAATGTTTAAAAACAAAATCAGAAAAAAACTTTTTTAAAGGTGTGCTAACTAAATAGCCTTCTGTAAAGGGTGATAGACTGTTCTAATAATCTTATAATCAGTTTGATCGTGCAGCACGTTTTTCCTGGTCTTGAAAAAAAAACAATCCATTATAAACATTTAACCTTTTTACCATGGACAGTGCTCACTATAAACTATATCATCTACATTTAGGGTTTGATTTTAAAAAGAACAAAACCGGATAAAAAGCTTTTAAAAGGTGAACATCCTAGTACGAAAGATGATAACCCGTTTCTAAGTTCTATATTAATTAGTCTGATATCTTGTAACACATTTTTCCTGTGAATAAAAAAAATAAATTATCAAATAAAACAAGTAACCTTTTGAATATGGGCTTTAAAAAGGGTGCGCATGAACTATCCTTGCGTAAAGCAAAGGAAGATAACCTGTTTAGTATGTTCTATAGAATCAGTTTGATATCCTGCAACACATTTTTCCTGTAAAACGTGCAAATTATACAAACATGGCACGATTATATAAAACAGTGATTAAAGGGTACCACCAGGCAAAGAACAACACATACTTATATGTTTTGGTACCATTTTGTGATATCAAATATATACCCAGCATTTTGCAAAGGGTTGTGTAATTCATAAGCAATGCAATTAATTACCACCACTTACGGAACCATTATTATTTCATGGTTCCGTACGCGCCAAACATTTGCGAGTGCGCTAATTCTATCCACGCGTACGTTTGGAGACAATAGAATCCCGGACGATTCGTTCGCTCTGGACAAAAGTAGTCTTTGTACATGAACGCATAATTTAGAATGGTGATGCCTTTTCCAATTTAATTTCTTTTCTGGAAACATTTTTTTCTGAACTTGTTGATGGAATGGACTACTAAAAAAAATGTTACCTTTCATTTATAAGAATATTATTTTTGGGTGGTGGTATCCTTTAAGAACAAAACCAGATTTTAAAAAAGCTTTAAAAAGGTACGCATGAAAGATCCTTCTATTTCTATGATTCCATTATCAGTTTGATATCGTGCAACACATTTTTCCTGTGATTGCGTTTATTGGAGGAGGAAGGATGGTAAAGCGAGCCCTGGTTTCCTCCTGGTTCCCTATCCCAGGAAATGGTGTCCAGAGGTGAAGCGCTCAGAACAGGCCAACCCCAGTCAACAGGGTAATACAAATCGTTAGGTTAATGGCTTTAAAGGGTACCACCACCCAAAAATAATATTCTTATAAATCAAAGGTATCATCTTTAGTAGTCCATTCCATAAAATATATAATTGGAAAACGCATCACCATTCTAAAGCATGCGTTCATGGGCTTTAAAGACTACCTTTGTCCAGAGCAAACGAATCGTCCGGGATTCTATTCTCTCCAAACGTACGCGTGACTAGAATTGGCACACTCGCAAATATTTGGCGCGTACAGAACCATGAAATAATAGTGGCTCCATAAGTGGTGGTAATTAATTGCATTGTTTATTTTTGGCAAAATGTTTGGTATCTATTTGATATCACAAAACGGTACCAAAACATATAATTATGTGTTGCTCTTTGCCTGGTGGTCCCCTTTAACTCATTGATGTTAATTATACTAGAATGATATCATACATATCATTTGTATGGATATCATATATGTTTGAAAAGAGCATAGCAGGGCCCCGACATGCCAAAAGGTGCCAACAAAAGTCATAAAGTAGTTAAGGTAATGAACATGTAAGTTCTAATATCATGAAAAGCAAATGAAAGCAAGGTTTTGCTATATTAGTGGAATGGTGACAATGGAAGAACACACCCAGACTAGCTGACAGCAAACAAAAGAGGGCAGCATTGCAATTTCACTCACTGATCCTGTTTTGTCCTTTTGTGGTTCATCCCCTACCAATGTAGTTCTAAATGTAGTCAAGCTTCATAAAACCAAGAACCCTCAATGGTGAAACAAGTGTTTCGGACAAGAAAAATCTTACATATGGAATACAAACTTAGAAACTATCCATTTCCTAAAAATGTGTCACTGTCTTTTAGGCAGAGTTAAAGGGATAGTTGAGTTTTTGTAAAGAGTACAGTTTTGGTCAAACTTTTGTCATTGAAATTGTATGCTATTTCGAATTTGACACTCAGTTTTTCATTATCTCACGAACAAATTATTTTGTGTAGCGCCCTCTATACCAAAACTCAACTATCCCTTTAAAGGAAGGTTATGATGTGTAAACTTAAAAACCTGTCACCATAATTTCAATTAAAATTGTATTTTGTTTGTCAAGCACAGGTACATGTATTTTTGTTTTCTATACGCATCAATATTTAAATATATATAATTTTGAAAATGCTATATTATGCTGTGAATCATCATCAAAACCAAGATCATCATAACAAGAAAATATTCTGGAAAAAAAACTTGTAGCGTATTACGAACTGGCAAGTGAGCTTAATGTAGGTTTGCCAGCATGTGATTTTATTTGCCCTGAACAAGTGGGCAAGTGATTTGGGGTAATTAAAGGGTACCACCACCCAAAAATAATATTCTTATTAAAGAAAGGTAACATCTTTAGTATTCCATTCCATCAACAAGTTCACAAAAATATGTTTTCAGAAAAAAATATATAATTGGAAACGCATCACCATTCTAAAGCATGCTTTCATGCGGTCTGAATGCGAAGACTGCAATGCGTGCGGTGAATTGCGATGTGCGTGCAGAGCGAACGAATCGCTCGGGAATCTATTGTCTACAAACGTACGCGTGAATAGCATTGGCGCACTCGCAAATGGTTGGACCATATGGAACCAGGAAATAGCAGTGGTTCCGTAAGTGGTGGAAATTAATTGCTTTGTTTATGAATTACACAACACTTTGCAAAATGTTGGTTATCTATTTGATATCACAAAACGGTACCAAAACATGCGCTGTGAGCATCATAAAACGGAACTTGCGCTAGATATAAGTAGCCACCATTATTATCATTTTGTAGCACCCTTGCATGGATAAAGTGTCTTGAGGTTGAGGATTTAGTCGAGGTGAAGTACTGCTCAATTATACACGAACCATTGACCCTTGTGTAGAAATAATAATA
Source organism: Echinarachnius parma (assembly GCA_037951105.1). Classification (NCBI taxonomy): domain Eukaryota; kingdom Metazoa; phylum Echinodermata; class Echinoidea; order Clypeasteroida; family Echinarachniidae; genus Echinarachnius; species Echinarachnius parma. The sequence continues at coordinate 15,717 of JBAMJV010001122.1, read as the reverse complement.
ATAATAATATGAACATTTATATAGCCCAGCTACTATAAATACATACTCTACTGCGCTTAAATAATTATTTAATTATTATTACCCATGGTGGTCATCAGGTACATTTCAAACCTACACAATGATACTGCATACTTTCTCAACTCCCTGGGGAGCATACTAGCCGAGCTACCACTGATGATGGCGCTAAAGCTAATTAACACCTGACCATGGTACCCATTTATACACCTGGGTAGAGAGCAGCAATTGTGGATTAACTGTCTTGCTGAAGGACAAACGCAGTGGGCCTACACGGGATCTCACGATCGGAAAGCGCGCGCTCTACCAATCTTGCCACACCACGTCCACAAAATACAATGCACATACATGGGTACGCATATTGTACAAGATATTATGTCATTGATTTTACAGCTAGCACAGTAAATTTGTCATCTAAGAATTGAATTACACAGAAACAGCAGCAAAAGGGTTTTAACTCATGCTCATTTTGAAATTCAAAATACTGCACACCAAGTTTTAACAACAAACGTAAACACTCACAAAGAATTTCTCGGAAAGACCCAACGATGCATGTAAGTTAACTATCAGGTTAAATGTACACAGGATACATTTTTAAACACATTATTTTACTCAAATGCACAATGTAAATATGTATTGAATAATGACATCAGTTCACATCATGTGCATATTAACATGTTTGTATCACAACTTTCAAGAACTTTTATCACCCCTTGGATAAAAAAAAAACTAAAATTCAAGTAAAAATAGGTACAAGTTCAAGCTTCCTTTACTTGTTTACATTTCAGGAAGCGCCAGGCCAACGGGTCAAGCAGTTCAAGCTGGGGATGTTTCAAAAAGATCCTTAGAAGTTGAACCAAGTTGGACTTGAAAAGTATGGAAAGCCATTATTCTGTTAAAATCTTTTTGAAAAGACCTCTTTCAAAGGCATAGAAAGTTGATTTAAATCATAGATATATTGAAAAGTCTAAAATTCTAGCTTTTTTTGCTTTTGATTGTATTGTATTCTAAGGCTACTCACGGCTTTCCATAATAGTTGGGTCCAACTTAGAGTAAAGTTCAACTTAGGATATTTGTGAAACACCCCCCCCCCCCCCCCCCCTGGTCACTTTTAACCCATTGCCTATGGGAACCTGGTGGGTCTTGTAGAAAACTAATCAGGGGGTTGCAAATCTAGTCAGGACTTCAAAAACTGCATCAAAAGCTGTGAAACTTTCCAAACAACGTGGGAATAATTTGCCAAAATGTGCATAGTTGATTGATCATAAAAGTCACTTGATCTACAATAAAAAGTTCATGTTAAAGCTCCCCTCGTGATTCTAGTTCATTGTACCAAAAACATAAACAATTGTAAGAATTGTATATCACAAAATGTTCTTCACTGTTCCTTTTTATATAAAGACAATATACAGGGTAGTACACCATTCACCTTATTGGGGGCGCTCAGCCCCAGAGTGGGGGAGGGGGTCTAGGAGGGGGTGTCTCCCCTCCCCCTCCCCCCCCCCCCCCCAACCCCCAGCCAGGGTAGGGACAAATTTGAAAATAAAATTTTAGATGCATAATAAGGTCCAATTTTAGGTCAAGCAGACATCTAGTCGCTAGTTTATACGGGCCTGCAAACATTATTAAAATATTTACCCAACGTCCGTCCATTGAGATACAGTAATTGTGCCACATTTTTAAAACAAGGAAACATCCCTCCCAGCAGACACAATGTCACACAATCCCCCCTACATCTGTAATCGACCAGTCCAGCCAACTGATGAATATGTCATTTCTCAATATAGAAACTGATGAATATTCATGACCCTTCTAGGGATGACTCATTTTGATTTGGGTGTGGGTGCTATTTATAACCTGGTGATATTAACATCGCTGCCAAATGAATGTGAAATTGAATTATAGAGAGCTCTCTATTTGTATGTGAGACGCATTTAATATATGTGCCACATATGACATATCATTTTATAAATTTGTTTCCATTTTTTTTTAATCCCTCATAAATTTAGACACTTAGAGAAGTACAACTAGTAGAGACTTGTACGTTCGTTTTACATTTTTTTTCTTCAAAAATGTACAATTTTTTCAACAATGATGTATTTCTATGCAGGTTCATATTAATGAACATGTAACAGTATAGTTTTCTTGTTAGCTTTGGTGACAAGAGCAAAAAGGGATGAATGGTTGACAAAATGTGTATTGTTGTATTCTGACTTCATTAAGTTATGTGTGAACACTTTACTTTAAATGGATGTTACGTGGCCAAGTAATAAATAAAAAAAGTAATAAGTAATAAACAGTTATATTTGCTCACTCATTGCACTCAATTTGCACACAGTTATAACTTTCCAGTGGATAATTAAAAATCTGAACACTTCAACTGTTCATATCTTTTTAACGAAAGGAAAATTTGAAAAGAAAACCTGTAGCATGCTAATTCTTCTATGATGGTAATATTGAATATAACAAGGTATGAGAGAACCACTAGAGTTCTAAGATTAGTGGATTTGGACAATGTATTCTAGATCCCTTTAAATGCTAACTTGCATTGCCTGTGTGTTAGCTAAGCTTTCATCATATTCCTGGTTACATTCATTGAAAGCAGAAAAATACACACAAGTACACAGATAGATGCATGCCCGCTTTATTAGCCTGCAAACACTCAAAGACACATTGCCCAGAAAAGAACACAAGAGGGTGCTGTTCCACTAACAAGCAAATGCAAACAGTAATCACCACCCACCACATTGTAATGCAAGGTTAATCCCCAAATAATGTTGCAATTGTAAACTGCTTTATACTTCTCACTCCTATTTAAAGCCTCCACACTAACTTTTTTTCTGTACTGGCCCGTTCGGGCAAGTAAAATCATACATTTGTACATTTTACTTGCCCCAATATAAAATTGACTTGCCCTCTTACTGCTAGATGAGATTTACATAAATATAAAATTGCATTGATTTCTTGTAGTTGAACAATTATTTAGTTGCCCAATCGGGCAAGCAAGCTAGACAATTTATGAAATTATACTTGCCCCACATCCATTTTTACTTGCCCCGGGCAAGCGGGCAAGTGCTAAGTGTCGAGCCATGCCTATTATTATAGACTAGTTACAAATTATGTCTAATATCTCATGAATGTCTAACGTATGTTCTCTCCTGTTGCTTTTCTCCTTTTCCCTTCTATGTTCTTTCTCCTTTTCTCTGCTAAATTTTCTTTCTTCATTTCCCTCCTAAATCTCTTCTTCTTTTTCTTTCTCTCACTCTCCACTGCCTTTTCTTATTTTCATGATTATAAATATTGTGTTTGATGATGTATACGTAGATGCATTTATCATCTAGTTGTTGATATTCAGATGTTTTCATTATAAATATGAATTGTTTAATTGTTATTCACTGTGATATTGTGAACCCAAAACAATTTTACATTTGTTCAATTGAATTGAAATTGTCTCATTCTTTGGACTGTAATCATCATTTTGAAAATCTGACCACTCTAAATGGGCCCATGTAAATAGCCCTTAATAATTCAATGGCACCGCGCCAGCATGCCAGTATTAGTGTGGCAGGGTATTACAGGGTGGCCCCCCCAAAAAAACAGAACAGGGCACTTCCCAAAATAAAGTAACAAAATGATTATGTCCATCGCATAGGGTGTCTTTTCCAATGAAAAACGATACCAAGAACAGTCATTTTGGTTGTGTAGTTTGTTTTAGGACGCTGTGAGTGATACCATGTCAGGTTCCCATTTTTGTCAATTTTTACCCAGAGAATGGGCATAGTTTTTTCATTGGAAAAGACTCCATATCCGATGGACATAATCATTTTGTTACTTTATTTTGGGAAGTGCCCCGTTCCGTTTTTTGGTGGCTACCCTGTATTTTGGAGGTTGCTTCTTTATTTGATTTTTTTTGCAGCTCAAGCCTCCACTCTTACTTTATTTTCTACTTGCCCTATGATTTTACTTGCCTGAACAGAACATTTACTTGCCCCAAAAAGCTACATATATATGCAAAATGAACAACAAATTAATTAGGCTCTAGGGTACCGTATTTGCTGGTGTATTAACCGCACCTTTTTTAAATAAACAAAATTCAAAAATGGGGGTGCGGTTAATACACGGGTGCGGTTTATAGCGTATTAACCGCACTTTTTTCAAAAAACTTGCAAAAAAAGGGGGTGCGTTTAATACACAGGTGCGGTTTATACACCGGCAAATACGGTAAGTGGAATTGCTATAAACAGCGAAATACATTTTTTCTCCCATAGTTGAATAGAAATTATGTTACTTGCCCAATCAGGCAACCAAACTAGACCATTTATGAAATTGGTTTCCCAACATAAAAACCAAAGCCACCAAATGTCATTTTGAAACAAAAGATTTATCCTGCCCAACTGGGCAAACTGAAACAAAATAAAAAGATAATTAATGTTTTTCTTTGTTTTGGGCCACATAGTCCTGGTTTGGGGCAACATTTTTTTTATTTGATTTGGTTTGATTTGGTTCATTTTATTTTCAACATAATCACATAATACAAAATTAAATCAAGTCCAAACAGGTCACTTGGAAAAAAAGAAAATTAATTTCTACTTCTAGCATTGCCTCTGATCAAATACTTTAAAAAATCAATACATCATGTGCTCCGACATTTGTTTTGCTTTTGTGTGAAAAATCCCCCTTGACTCAACTATGTTGCAATACCTGTTTTCCCCACTTACATGTAGTCTAGTTTCCATACTATGATTGGATGATTGGCACATACTATATACTTGCCCATTCGGGCAAGTAATTTCATGAATTTTCAGATTTCACTTGCCCGAACAGAATATCTACTTGCCCAAAACATGTAATGTGGAAACAAATTAAAGGGACTTAGTAACATTGTCCAAATCCTCAAAATCAAATTGGATTTCTAGCAGTTCCCTCATACCTTGTATTCGTATTAACAATAAAAGCATGGGACAGGTTTTGGTTTTTCAAATTTCCCTTTCGTTAAAAAGATATTTACGATTGAAGTGTTCAGATGTTAAATTATCCACTGGACCGCAAAAACCGTGTACAAAGTGAGTGCAATGAGTAGTGAATATCAATTCGCATTTTTGCTCATTACTCAGCCGTGATATTTATAACGTCCATTTAACTTGAAATTTTCACACAACACCCTGTGGACATATCAGATAACAACAATATACATTGTATCAACCACTCATCACTTTTTGCACTTGCCAACAAAGTTACTAGATGCCTTTAACTTAGGAAAGCAAGGTAACTGGATTTGCTTGGCAAATGTCTTGGCAACTGTATATTCTAGATGAGATTTACACTTTTTTCTCATAGTTGAATAAAAAAGGTTAGTTGCCAGATCAGGCAACCAAATTAGACTATTTATTAAGTTAGACTTCCATGACCTCAATTTTCATACAAATAAAGAAAAAATGTAATATTGTTTTTTTTTTCATGATTTAATTTTCAATATCTTTCTGATTTTTAATATCCCTTTAAGCTAAATTCAAAAATTTCAAGAAAAAAAGAAGTCTCTGTTTAACTTTAAATCTAAAATGTGACTTTACATGTAATGTGTATATAGGGCTTATAAATCACTAGTAACACTTGCCATATTGCGCGGTAGCAAATAAACGATAAGTAGAAGGTTTAGATTTATATTAATTTCAACAATACTGATCATTTAGTTTGGCCAATAAAGATACTTTCGGTAATTTTCCCAATACTGTTATTTGGCTTTAAAGTTAGTGAGTGATTAAGTGACATACATTGTAGTATAGAAAGTGGGGTCAAAGCAAGGAACATCGCAGATACATTACCATGTCCCCTTCTTAGACTTTATAGCTCAGTTCGGAGGCATAGCATAATTAAAGGGGTGACAAATCTTTCTTCTTTTTTTTTTTTGTACCTGTTTTTAATTGTTTTGATCAATTTATTGAGGAATTCATTGATATTTAATATTCAGAAAAATTATTACTTAGGCATATTTTATTATTTAAAAGTAAAATGTTTAAACTTCATCACATGTAATCCAGTCTAGAAATGACAATTTGTTAATTGCATGCACATCTACTAACGTAAATGGTCCAGTTAGCTGGACCATTTACACGCAATACATGTTAATATACTGTGTATCAAAGCTATACTGGCTATTTGTACATTTACTATTGCGCAATCCAATTGATTGTTGTTTTAGGATGCCTCACTACGTCAAACAGATTGAAAATAATCTGGGTTTTTTTTCGACATTTTGGGGTCTTCAAAATGTCAACAGAGTTGATAATTATTAATCAAATTGAATTGTGGATCACATTAACAAAAGTTGTTTTTAATTTGCTGGTAAATGGATGGAGGAATCAGCCGGCAAAAATATTTTTGTGCTGGATAGTGCAGCAAGCAGGAGAGGTTTTGCTTCGTACAACACAATGGTAATGTACCCAGATGTGTGATTGGAGGCTGGTTTTGCCGTCCCACATCAGACAAAGACTTACTGTGATGCAGATTTAGCCACAGGCATGTCCATGTGCGGGTATACAAGACTGAAGAGTATGCATATTATTTGCCAAAATGTACATTTTCTCTTAAGAATTAGAGAATATCCAAGCCAACCTTAAGCAAACCAGTGAAAAAATTACACAGGGTCTCAGTGCGATTTAGCCCCAGAAATGCCAAAAAGAGTCCCCGAAAATCATAATTAAAAGGAGCCCTGGAAAATGTGCATAGAGTTCAATGCAAAACAAACTTTAGAGTGCCATTTTCAAGCATGCAAGCTTGAAAAGTAACCCCCGAAAAAATAAATTCTAATTTTTTCCCTAAAGCAAAGTAGCAAACACAGTGACAAATGTCTTATCGAAATTTGATCTTTTGTCATTTTCAAAGGGGTGAATTTTGGGGTGACACCGTGATGCTTACTTGGAATTGCAATTATCATAATATTATTGCCCAGTTTATAAAATCTGCAATCTTGTGCAAAACTAGTGCTGTAACCGATCATCGGATCGGCATGCCGATCACGATCCGATCATACAAGATCGGACCGTTTTTGCCGATTTCCGATCATGCAGAAAAAATCGGAAGATCTGATCGGCAAAAAAAATAAATAAAATTTTTAAAAAAAATAATAAAAAATCTGTTTTTTTTCCTTTGGAAAATGATCCCCAAAAACATATTTTGGGAATATAAATGAATACCAAAGCAACATACAGTCAAACCTGTCTATAGCGGCCACTCAAGGGAAACTTCAAAAGTGGCCGCTATAGACAGGTGGCCACTATAGACAGGTTGGCGGCCATTTTGTTTTTTTAAGCACGTGTGTTTATAATATAAACATCAATACCATTACCACATGTAGCCCACACATGAACATAATTATAAACAACATTTACATGCATATGAAATAAAAGAACAGAACCTTGGAAACTTGTCTTATTTTTTTAGTACATTTGTGTGATTAGTGTTGAGAAAATAATGAAAAGTTTCATTATATGTAAACCTTCCGAAATAAATCTACCATCGTCGTCTGTTTGGCCGACTGTCGTTCGTTGTTGTCGAAGAAACAACTCTCGATCTCGAGCTCCCGATATGATGATGCAATGCGCGCGCGCGCGATCGTGTGAATAGTTTTATTCTTTGCCTGAACAAAATGATGTTACGTAAAAAAAATATTTTTGATTGAAAAAAAAAGTTCTAGAAAATACGACAATGAGAGCAAAAATGTATAAGTGTAGGAAAATATTTCATATCAAACTTCATTGATAAGTTTTTTCATTAAATAAAATGTTTCGCAAAGACAACACAAACATTTAAATGTACGAGGCTATACAAACCGGTTTAGATCCGATCCGGTCCGACCCCCAATGCGGTGAAAGTGTGTGCATTGTGCATGCATGTGTGTGTTGCATGCATGCATGATCAAAGTCCCTGTCGCCGCAGCTCAGCGCAGCGGTAGCGCGCGGTCAGCGGCCGGCCAGAGCAGCTAGCACTCATCGATCGATAAAAGATCACAACCACAGGTCTTACAATGCGTGCACGAACAATAACACGGATGTTCAGCCAGGGCTATGAGCGCGCGCTAATCCGTCTCAAGTGCGTAGCTCAGCTGAAAGCTAGCTAGCGATCGCTTCACGGAAACAATGAGTGAGTAAAAATAGACCAGTCGGCGGACGAGGTAAACAAAACAAACGGCCATTTTAGGCTTTTAAACTTGACATTCATTATTGAGGCGGCACTTTTCAAAAGCTACAGGGACAGGGTAGTTCTTCAGCCCTAGAGTAGACTATGGTTATATTGTTCGCTAAGCTTATGCGGCCAGCTCGCTTTCACGGCAAAGTATACCAGCTTCGCATCGGAAAATATCAAACTAGCACGCCCGCAGTTACGGCCAAACCGAACATTGATGGCCGCTACAGACGGTAAAAAAATGAGTTTGGGAAGCCAAAACAGTGGCCGCTGGCCGCGTTAGGCAGGTGGCCGCTATAGACAGTGTTTATAACACTGTATTTTCCTCGGGGGGAATTCTATGTGGCCGCTAACGGCAGGTGGCCGCTATAGACAGGTGGCCGCTAGTACAGGTTTGACTGTATATCCATATGAATAAGCCCAAGGTAATCTTGTATGGGTATGCTTTCATTTCAAACTGATTACCTCTCCTTTTACAAAATTACTCCCGCCGGTTCTGAGCTTAGTCCCATGTGTTTCTGAAAGGTTACGCCAAATTAATCACATGGGACTAAGCTCAGAATCGGCGTGAGTATAATTTTGTAAAAGAAGAGGTAATCAGTTTGAAATGAAAACATACCCGTACAAGATTACCTTGGGCTTATCAATATGGATATATGTTGCTTTGGTATTCATTTATATTCCCAAAATGTGTTTTGGGGGGATCATTTTCCAATTTTTTTTTTTTTTTTTTTTTTTTTTTTTTTTTTTTTTTTTTTTGTAACCGATCATCCGATCCCGATCATCGATCCGATTTCGAAGATCGATAAAATTTTGCCGATCCGATCAAACGATCCGATCATCAAGGTCAGTTACAGCACTATGCAAAACTAACGATCATCTAGTTTGGGCAAGAAAATACTTCCACTAGGTGACTAGCTATTTTTTTTTAATAATACTAGTCTAACTCAATGGGCCTGATCGTGGTTTAGGTCCCCCTCTCTTTGTCTGCAAGCACACTCTGTATACACATTTTATTGGAGTGGGATTAGGTCCCCGTCCGTAATGAAATGAACGTAAGTGAATGCACACATAGCTACATTACAATAGCGTTGTGCAGAGATCACCCTCTTCCGCCTGCTGCACTATCCAACACAAAAACATTTTTTGTTGGCAGATTTCACCCTCCATTTACCAGCAAATGTAAAACAAACTTTCATTTAATGTGATCCACAATTCATATACTTGATGATGATGATAAAATGATTATTTCCTGTCCGTTTTCCTTACCGATGCATCCTAAAACTTAGCGTTCAACTGTTGAACGCTACAGTGTACGAATGGGCGGTATGCTTATCTCCCACGTATTTGCATATATTGCGTGTAAATGGTCAGTATTTACTTAGTAGATCTATGTGAGTGAATGGAGGGGGTGGATTAAAGTAAGAGAATGGCACTTAAAGGGACTTAGTAACATTGTCCAAATCCTCAAAATACAATTTTAATTCTAGTGGTTCCTTTATACCTTGTTGTATTCGTATTAACAATAAAATCATGGGACAGCTTTCGGTTTTTCAAATTTCCCTTTCATTACAAAGATATGTATGATTGAAGTATTCAGATAAGAAAATCTCCGGGCGAGATTTTCATCCCTGTACAAAGTGAATGCAGTGAGTTGGTGAATATCACCCAATATCACTTTGCATTTTCGCTCATTACTTGGCCATACCACACATACACTCATCGCCATTCACTTACGTGTTCGAACGTGCTGTTGACATGCACCACATCTTACACAAAATCATGCTACTTCAGTAAGCAGCATCATCACCATTATCGATCACAATCAGGCGCTAATATATTTGTTTTATGCATTAACTCACCATTTCACTCCAGATGGAACTTTCAAAATGAAAATTCTTGTCCAAAATGTGTAAATTTACCTCATTTAGCGTTAACGTCGACGTGAATACCCGTTTCTAGCATGCTGACTGTGTTGTAATGGCGACTCGGTTTTTTCTGGTTCGTGTCCGAGTGCGCTCGCTACGCTGCAATTACGTACATGCGACACAATGCATTGCATAGCGATGTTTAGTTACGTGACGCTGCCACTGTGCACTCTCTTCGAGTGTCGACCATTCGAGATCGGATGTTGATCTTCCATCAAGACGTTGACTATTAACGCCGTAATTATGTGAACCAATGTCATCACGCTCTGCTACCAACATACATTCATGTGACTAAATGATTACGCCTTGTAAAAAGACTAGTTGAACGAACTTTCATGTTTACATGTTATCACATGTTTACATGGTTATGCCATAGCCAGCCATAGCTGGCGCGTGTACAGTCGGCCTTTTCCTGCCAATTCCCGAAGGAAGACGGACGCACCAAAATTTTGCCGCTGAAAATGCAGATTTGGTGAGCATAGCAGAACGTATTTTGATTAAAATTTGTATAATAAAAAATGATCAAATGTTGCACTATGCAACTATATATAGCTGGAGCGCAAAAGAAGTGAGAAAGAGAAGGTATGTGAGAGAGAAAAATCGGAAAGGTAGCTTCGACCACGATAAGCACTAGTGTAAGGTAAATGGTTACTGTATGTATATACAGAACCATCTTACAGTGTAGATGTGGGCCATACATTGTCCATTTGACTTGAAATTTTCACACAATACCCTGTGGACATATGAGATAACAACAATATACATTGCATCAACCATTCATCAGTTTTTGCACATCTCAACAAAGTTACTAGATCCCTTTAACTAATGATATCACTTTTCATTATTTAAAGTTATGTTGTTTTGCTTTCAAAATCGGTCATTCTGCGCCATTACCAGCTAGAACAATTTGCCTGCAGTGGGTATTGAAGTGTCAGTCACGTCAGTAGCTGCTAGCGATAGCGGCAGCTCCGCGGACGCTCCCCCCGGTTTACGGCGGTTGCTTCAACTACAACTTGCCCCTGCTGCACTGCACAATTAGTCCATTACAGTCCCACATACTTATTTCTATGTAAGTATATTTCACATATTTTTAACAAATAAGTCATGTTCATAGGCGATATAGGGTTCAAATGAGTGATTAACTTGTGGAATGTATAAGTTTCAATGCTTCAAAACAATATCTAGAAGTTTTCTTATCATAAAAGGGGACAAAACATAATAAATACCCTCGTACAAAAAACTTGATCAAGCGGCCGACAAAGAAATCCAAGATGGCAGCCTCCATGGACCGACATGCTTATCGTAACTAAATTGGATATAACTCGTAGAAACAGAAATCACAATCAAAGCACAGTTAACTTTCATATTCTACTTAATTTTTTCTCACCTCGGTCAAACTTCTTGCCTTCGGGATCTATGTCCTTCACATCAAAAATGTCTTCAAAGAGAACACCAGCCATGACTGAAATCTAACGTTTTCCACTTTTGAGCGATGAGCAAGACTCACTGATTACACGGTATTTCGACAAGAGATGGCGTTATTTTACAAAACATAAAACTTGACTACCCAAACACCTGTCCAGCCTAAGAATCAACAAAATGATTGGGAAACTGGTATAAGTTCGGTGTACTGCAACCACTCCATTAATTTTCTCCCAACAAAAATTACTTGATGAACATATTGAAAAAAATTACTGACTAAACATCAGTAACACTGCCCTTTCCCTCTCCATCCTTTTGTATTATATAAAATGAACCTTGAACCTTGAACCTATATATTTCCTCCTTCTCTCCTTTTCAAATATCAATCTATCCCTTTTGTAAATCTTTTTCCCACGTTTAATAATTTTTAGTCTTATAAGGTAGTTTCACTTTTTAAAATGTTTCAAAGTAATTAAAACATTGATGTATTATATTTTCTCTGGGGACCTTGCTCTAACAAGCCCAGCTTATTTAAGGTCTCCTCTTTCTTTCATGACTTGTGCAGAAGAACACGTTTGGGTTGTATATTGACTAAATATTGCACTTCAAATTACGCTTATACTGATAATTTGTTCTTCCTGTTACTTATTTGATATTCTATGTACAAATGTTTTGTGAAAGAAGGAAATAAAATGAACCTTGAACCTTGAAGACAGGTGTAAGGGGTGGAGGATGCAGCAGGGATTCAGTCATCCTCCCCCCCCCCCCCCCCCCCCCCTTCACAGTGGAGTCGATCCGTTTTTGCGATTGGGAGGGGGGGGGGAATTTTCTAGACACCCGGTGAGAGAGCATAGAAACCCCATATTGGCATGCCAAAAATGTGAAGACTAAGGGGGGGGGGGGGGGGCAGAAAATGGTTTTCAACCAAATGACACCCCAGCTGCAGAGGCTATTGGATTTTATCCGTTTAGAACTGTCAAGATGACTTTGTATATGAATAGAAAGTATTTATTACAAACAAAATATAATCTGCACACATTGAAAGCGTATATTATATTGGTGATTATATTGATGGTTAAAAGCCCTGAAAGGGTTGAGTCAAGGGGCACCTACATGGGGGCCTAAACAGAGGTCGAGGGGGCAGAGGAAGCTTTCAGACATTTAGAACTGCTATAATGTGGGATAAAATTGTATAAAATAGTGAATATATTCGTAGCTTATTTTAAAGGGAGGACATCTGAAAGAGTATAATAGAAGGGCTTTATAACAGCAGCCTAGTGGGCACATCAGGCCCCGAAAGCTTGTTGATATTAGCACTTATGAAATCAAAGATGTTTCATTATAAGGGACACAAATATCAATTTGAATCAATAGAAGTTTAATTTATGAGCTTTGCCCAAATTTTGAAAATACGTGGATTTACCTTGTTGGGGGTCCAGGGGGGCGGAGCACCCGGAAGCTTTTAGATTTTTGCATTTTAGCACTCCCAAGCGGGGGTTTAAAAGGTATGTAAAATAGTGAAACTTGTTTGGGGTTTATATAGCGTGCATGGCAATGCAGTAGCGAGGAGGCTTGCATGGGAGTGTGTCCAGGTGCTCCTGTACTAGAATTGATGGGGTCTAGGGGATTGAGCCCTCGGAAACTTTTAGAATTCAGCAATTTAGAACTCTCAAGCCCTTACATATAACCCTTACATATAAGAACACAGCGTTCTTATATGTAAGGGTAAATATGTGTATTTTGTCAAGCGATTTTACAAGTATATAGTCGGCGTGCCATAAATATACTATGCCCGATAGTCTATGGGTGGGGAGCAGGAGCAGACTTTGATATGGCCCCAGTAGAGGGTTCGGGGGACGGAGCCTCTTGGGATTAAGGATTTTAGCGATTTCTTACTCTTTGTTTTAACCAAATGACACATACATTAGACAAACGACATGCCTTTTCTCGACCAGAATTTATACATGACCACTACAGCTATGATATGTTTGCCCCCCAAAAATTATTTTCATTGGGGGGGGGGGGGGGGGGCCATTGCAGGAGCCCCATTGCAGAAAGATTTTCACTTAATTGCAAGTCAGATCATGTGACTAAATGTGCAAATCTGATTGGTTCAATTGTGCATATTTTCGGACTTGCAATTAATTGTAACAACCAATTGCAACTTTTTACTGCAACGGGGCCCTTAGCTCTTTAAAATGAGGTTCTACTGTATATACCAATCCACATTCTAGGCAATATGTAATCAAAAAGATAAAATATATTTTGTAGAGAATCATTCGGCATAAAACCCTGTAAATATATATTTAAATAATCACGTTTGTAAATATTGTAAATACGTATTTAAATTGCCCCCAAAATTTGAAATCTAGTTGTAATAATCGTAACAAATTGTAAAATAATTGTAAAATTGTAAAATTGTAAAGTAATTGTAAAAAGGACTGGCCTCGACTAGCACTATCGCTGATCCTTTTAACCAACAATGAAGTCATATAAATGTTATTATCATATTGTGATTTATGTTATACAGGATGGCCCCCAAAAAAACGGGCACTTCCCAAAATATAGTAACAACATGATAATCATGTTGTTACTATATTTTGGGAAGTGCCCGTTTCGGATAGGGTGTCTTTTCCAATGGAAAACGATACCAAGAACAGTAATTTTGGTCGTGTAGTTTTAGGGTGCTCTGAGTGACACCATGTCAGGTTCCCATTTGTCAAATTTTTACCAAGTCAGTGCGTGATAAATCGCACTTACTGCCCGTATAGCATCGAACAACCATGCCTATCCTCTCGGCACTCAGCTGAATGCACACTAACAATAGCGCGCGTATTGCTCGTTGTTCAATGCTATGACGGGGAGTAAGTGCGATTTATCAGGCACCGACTTGGTAAAAATTGACAAAAATGGGAACCCGACATGGTGTCACTCAGAGCGCCCTAAAACAAAAACTACACGACCAAAATTACTGTTCTTGGTATCGTTTTTCATTGGAAAAGACACCCTTTCCGATGGATATAATCATTTTGTTACTATATTTTGGGAAGTGCCCCGTTCCATTTTTTTGTTGGGCCACCCTGTATTGTAAATGATATTTTTGTTTGGTAAATAAATTTCATTTCAATTTCATTTCATAAAAACTCCTCCCTAACACACTTCAATACAGGGGCGTCGATCCGTTTTTTATATTGGGGGGGCGAAATTTGAAATTTTTCCAGAGTGACCACTGAGAGAGCTAAAAGCCCCACATTGGCATGCCCGAAAGTTTTATTATGCGCTCATTGAAAGTGTCTTGATGGCTCGAAGACCTGATTTTGGGGGCACCCACATTTGGGGACAATAATTGGGGGTCCAGGGGGCGGAGCCCCCGGAAACTTTTAGATTACAGAAATTTGTAACTCCTATCATGGGTGTTAAAATTGTATAAAATAGTGAACCTATACTCGTAACGTATTTTTAAAGGGCATAGCGAGGAAAAGATTGAGCCTTGCATGAGATGGATCCACGTGATCCTGTATACTATAGAGCCATCGATATATTCTAGGGCATTGGGCTCACATGAAACTAAGCAAGGGCGTCAACAACTTCTCAAAACAGAAGGGGAGACATTGCGAGGAAGCGAAGCGACCGAGCGGGGGAGGGTGTGGGAGGGGGTGTCCCCCTCCCACAGTAGGGAGCTTTTGTATTTTTGGGCGTTAAATTGTGCGATTTGGGGCACACCTGAGACAGAAATTTCACGTAATATAAAGTATATAAGTATGGAACCAAACATACATAATGACAAAGGGAGGGGGACAATCTCCTCCACTTTCAAATGTGAGGGGGAGGGGCATGTCCCCCTCCCCATCCCCTGCCTGTTGTCGCCCATTTTTCAAGTACCGCGTAACTAGACCCATGACACGGGTCCCTTGAGTTAGTTTCAGTAGGCCTATGCTCAACTGATGCAAATGTTGACCCTGAAGAAGATGACTGATGCTCCTTCAATCAATTGGATATTGTGTGGCAAGATAGGTAGAGCGCGCGCTTTCTGATCTCGAGATCCCGAGTTCGAACCCTGCCCACTCCGTTTGTCCTTCAGCAAGACAATTAATCCACATTGTTGCTCTCTACCCAGGAGTATAAATGGGTACTTGGTCGGGTGTTAATTAGCCTTCAGCGCCCGTTGGGC
>JBAMJV010001121.1:0-168575 GCA_037951105.1 Echinarachnius parma | reverse complement strand
GCGGCGGCGCGACGAGGCCAAATCCATAGTATCCCCCGAAGTGGTTCGGGGGATACAATAAAGTAGAGTGCTTCAAATGGGAAAGATTAGAAATCAGAGGAAAGTCAGAAATACAAACAACATACTTAAGGAAATTGATTAATTGAAACCCACAAATCGTTTTCTCAGCATGAAATTCCTTCTATTATCCAAATAAACTTCCAAATTAAGAAAATTACAAAATAAAGGATGGAAAGGTATAATACTAACCTTCTGCATCTGCAACCTGAGCTCCGATGCCTTGATGTCTCCATCGGCATAGCGCAGCTTGTCAAGGTTGGCTACTGACCCTTCTCCAGCATTCTGAGAAAAACAAATCATGAATATAATAAGCAACCACATTTACATCCACTATAGTTATTAGTTATAACTAACTGTATTTAAAAGATTAACGTTATCATCATCATCACCATCATGATCATCATCGTCATCTTCATCATCATCGTCATCATCATCATCATCACCATCATCGTAATCACCATCATCATTGTCACCACCATCATCATCATCACCATCCCCACCACCATCATCACCATCACCACCACCATCATCACCATCACCACCACCATCATCACCATCACCATTATCACCAGCATCCAAATCCTCATTATCCTCTTCCTCATCATCACCAACAGTATCACCAATTACCATTTATCATTATGATTCAACAAACAGCATCCTCCCAATTCCTCCTCCTCCAATCTAAGATAAAGACTCACCGGTTTGATGTCAGGGATGCTCTCCCCAGGTTTGTTCTCCTCGGTGATGGTGTGGGCGCACGCCCTGCCAAACACGACCAGATCGAGGAGCGAGTTGGCGCCAAGTCGGTTGGCACCGTGGACGGACGCGCAGGCCGCCTCACCACAGGCATACAGTCCCGGTACGACTTTGTCACCCTCGGCATCATTGTATGTAATCACCTGCAGTAAAGGTAGTACAAAATTTTGGATTAATTCGCATGTCACATTTATCCTCAAGATGCTTGATGTGTCTCAACACAGCAGCTCAGCTGAAGCCAGGGCAAATATATATACAGTCAAACTTGTGTATACTGACCGCTTAAAGGGACTTAGCAACATTGTCCAAATCCTCAAAACGTATTTGGAACTCAAGTGGTTCTCCCATACCTTATCATGTTCATATTAACAACAAAAGCACAGGACAGGATTCGGTTTTACAAATTTCCATTTTGTTCAAAAGATATTTACGGTTGAAGTATTCAGATATGACATTGTCTACGGGTTAATTTAAGCCATGTACAAAGTAAGTGCTATGAGTTAGTGAATATCACTTTGCAATTTTGCTCATATCTTAGCCAAAAAAACATCCAATTAATGTGACATTTTCACACATTACTTTGTGGACATATCAGATCACATCAATACACATTTGATTAATCACCCATCACTTTTTACACTTGCCAATAAAGTTACTAGATCCCTTTAAGGAAAACAAGAAAAAGTGGCCACTGTAGACAGGTCCCATAACACAGATTTTCTCTGCAGGAGATCACCTTTAGTGGCCACTATAGGCAGGTTGGCTGCTATAGACAGGTTTGAATGTAATTATTAATACAGGTGCTGCAAAATATAAGGGACAACTACAGTGGATTCTCATTACAGTATAACAAGGTCATTCGGACCAAAGACAATTATTTTGTTGGCATAGTATATCAGGGTACCAACATATGAAAGAATATGATGAGATTGGACAGGCTAAATGACCTGTTATAAGCAGGGTTCTCGCAAGGCGACGCCACGCCACGCATAATTTGTGCGCCACGCGTACATTTTTTCCTGGCGAGAACACTGGTTATAAGCAAGATTTGATACACCATAGCTTTTTATAATGAGACTCCACTGCATTATTCATATCAATCATCTATCTGTAAATGCATTACAGATATATCTATCTGAATTTGCTTTCTTTTGAGCACTGACCTGTCCCTTGTAGTTGGTGGGTACCCCTCCCATGTTGTAGTGGACGGTGGGGAGCACGGGGACGGGGTCTCGGGTTACGTCGACTCCGGCGAAGATCTGGGCGGTCTCCGAGATACCAGGCAGCCTCATGGCGAGTTGCTCGGGCGGCAGGTGAGACAACTGTAGGTAGACGTGGTCCTTCTCTGGACCAACACCCCTACAATGAAAGGTGGCAAATTTATATTCAAGTGAATGAACTTGCTACTGATATAATTTCATACAATATTTTAGCACATGTGAGATCTGGGAAAGCTCTAAAATACCAGGCAGCCTTGTGGCTAGCTTCTGGGGTACAACTGAAGGTACACATGGTCGTTCTCTGGACCAACACTCCTGAAACAAAAGATAATTAAAACAATTCAATTGATCATTAATATGATTTAATGTGATCTAACATAAAAATCAGGGCAGTTTCTACCATACCAGGTGAGCTGCTCGGGCGACAGGTGGGATAACTGTAGGTAGACGTGGTCCTTCTCTGGGCCAACACCCCTGTAACAAAACACTCTAGTTTGCAATTGACAAGATTTTGGGTAAGATCTGTTAGGTTTTATATCATTTGGTAAGTATCTGGGCAGTTTCCAATATACCAGGCAGCCTCATAGCTAGCTGCTGGGGTAGTAGGTGGGACAACTGCAGGAAGACGTGGTCCTTCTCTGGGCCAACACCCCTGCAACAAAAGTAATTGAAATAAACACGATAGTTCACAATTGACAAGATTTCGGGTAAGATCTTTGAGGCTTGATATCATTTGATAAGAATCTGAGCAATCTCTGTTATATCAGGCAGCCTGGTAGCTGGTTGCTGGGGCGCCAGGTGGGACAACTGTAGGTACACGTGGTCCTTTTCTGGACCAACACCCCTGAAGCAAAAGAAAACATATTTATATTAAGTGAAGTTATCAAAAGAGATGATTTGATGCAAGAATCAATTTTGATCACATATACGGTCTGGGAATCTGAAATACGAGGCAGTCTGGTGGCAAGCTGATGGGGCGGGAGGTGGGACAACTGAAGGTACAAATGGACTTTTCTGGTCCCACACCCCTGTAAAATAAATTTACATTGATGTTAATTGCTTGCTTCTGATATAAGTTTTCATATGACTTGATACAATATCAAATGAGATCTGGGAAGAACCCGACAGGCCAGTGTAGGAACAACCTACTTGGGTGAGGGGTGGGAAAGTTGGAGATAAACATGATCCTTTCTCTGGATATATTCATATTCAACTGAATAATTGTATTTTTTGTTACATTTAACTAATCCTTTTTAAATCTATGTGATAGCTGTGATAACTGTTAATAAAATAATATTAATGAAAACAATATTTCTGACCTCTCCCTTTTTTCTGATCAAAGAGGCAATTTTTATGAGAGAAAAATAAATTATGAAGAAACAAAACGAATATAACTGTTAATAAACTAATAATATTGAAAACAAAATTTCTGACATCTCCCTTTTCTGATCATGGAGGCAATTTTTATGAGAAATCAAATAAATCATGAAGAAACAAAACAGATAATGAACTAAGATTTCTCTGACTCACCTTCCCTCCCTGATCTCAATGGTCATTGACCGGGACACGACGTCCCTGGACGCGAGATCCTTGGCCGTGGGGGCGTAGCGCTCCATAAACCGCTCCCCTTCACCGTTTAGCAGGTAACCGCCCTCCCCTCGGCATCCCTCTGTGATAAGGCAACCGGCTCCATAGATACCTGGCAGAAATATATGATTTGATTTTGTTTACATGAATTACAAAGAAATAAAGAGATGGTCAAGGCAGGGTCCTTGGCCGTGGGGGCGTAGCGCTCCATAAACCGCTCCCCTTCGCTGTTGAGCAGGTAACCGCCCTCCCCACGTCATCCCTCTGTGATCAAGCAACCGGCTCCGTAGATACCTAAAGGAAATAAAAGATATGACTTGATTACATTATCTGATTCTGAGAGACAAATATTTAGACATAATTAAAGCAATGTCCCCAGCTCTAGGTGCTTATAGACCATTCATGTTGCTGCCCTTCACGTCTGATCAGGTATCTTCCCTCCTTACAGCATTCCTCTGTGATCAGACAGCCCGGCAGTTTTGCTTAATTAAAGGGACTTAGTAAAATTGTCCAAATCCTCAAAATCCAATTGGAATTCTAGTAGTTCCCTCATACATTGTTGTATTCAATAAACAATAAAAGCATGGGACAGGTTTCGGTTTTTCAAATTTCCCTTTCGTTAACAAGATATTTACGATTGAAGTGTTCAGATGTTAAATTATCCACTGGACCGCGAAAACCGTGTACAAAGTGAGTGCAATGAGTTAGTAAATATCACTTTGCATTTTTGCTCATTACTCGGCCATATAACGTCCATTTAACTTGAAATTTTCACACAACACCCAGTGGACATATTAGATAACAATACACATTGTATCAACCACTAATCACTTTTTGCACATGTCAACAAAGTTACTAGATCTCTTTAAAAGTGAGTTCATGAATGGGAGCGCAATGACAAAACTAAAAGAAAAGTAATTTGAGTGCCACTCAATTTTTGTTTCAGGCCACCAACAAATTTAGAGAAAATCATTTGGCTGGCTCGACCGGGCCACTAGCAATAAGAACGAGAATGAAAACGGGACCGACGGATGGACGGACAATCCGAAAAACATAATGCCTCCGGCCACTTCGTTGGCGGAGGCATAACAATTACATGGAGTCCTGTTAGTTTGTAAATTTGAACAAGTAGAAGATTTCTTTTACCTGTCGGGTGGAACTGTACAAACTCCATATCCTCGTTAGCCAGGCCGGCCCTTGTGAGCATGGCTGTGCCGTCCCCTGTGCAGGAGTGGGCAGATGTGCAACTGAAGTAGGCTCGCCCGTAACCACTGCAAAGTAGAAAAGGATAATACATTTTAATTATTATCTTTTTATTATGTTTATCTACTGAAGACGTATATGCAGAGCTACCAACATTAAAATTCAACAATCAGAAAGATTTAGGGAAATTTCATCAGAAATCAGGGAGATATCTATCAAATGCATACAACCCTAATGACAGTAATCTTTCCATAATCGGGGAGATTGGCTGATGGGATGAAATCTGATGCAGTAATCTTGGGTTTATTTTCAACTCTGGTATATGCTTTAAATTTCATGGATTTTTCATGGCTATAGCTAGAATTATATGTTAGGTTCATGCTGTCATTTATGACATTCACAATGTAAAACAAATGGGAACATGCTATTTTCATTGGGGACTCGGACTTGGAACTTGTGGACTCGAATATAGCCCTGCTAGAATCTGTATTCCTGTACCAACAGTTTTACTACAGCTAACAAGGAGAAGATGCAGTATAATGCCATCAAGACAAAGGTGGCCTTGAACACATTGCCACAAAAAGAAACTTTTTTATCTTTCAATTAATGATTTTGCATGATCAATTAATTGGGACTAGCCATTTAAATTTAAATTTGTTTGAATATGCATATATGCACTTAGTATTTAGTATGCAACCTATGCCGGTGAAACTAAAGGCAAAATAAAATCAATTATGATTAAATTATTTCAGCTAGTCATTCGCTCACCCTGTAGCGAGGACTGTGTTCTTGGACCTGAATCTGTGAATGGAACCATCCTCCATGCACAGGGCTGTTACACCAACACACTCCCCTCCCTCCATAATGAGATCCAGTGCAAAGTACTCGATGAAGTATGATGTGTCGTATCTCAGGGACTGAAACAAATAAACAAAACAAATAGGGAGTAAACACAGTGAATGGAACCATCTTCCATGCACAGGGCTGTTACACCAACACACTCCCCTCCCTCCATAATGAGATCCAGTGCAAAGTACTCGATGAAGTATGATGTGTCGTATCTCAGAGACTGAAACTAATCAAATAGGGAGTAAACACAGTGAATGGGATAGTCTTCCTCCATGCAAAGGGCTGTCACACCAACACACTCCCCTCCCTCCATAATGAGATCCAGTGCAAAGTACTCGATGAAGTATGATGTGTCGTATCTCAGGGACTGAAACAAATGAACATTCAATTAGGGGAGTTAACTCAGTGAACCCAATAGTTTTTAATGAATAGTGCTGTTACCCCAACACATCTCCCTCCATCCATTACAAAACCCAGTGCAAAGTAATCAATTAAGAATCCTTTATCAGAGACTCAATCAATCAACAAACCATGGACAATTAAAGTGAGTGAACTCTGTGAATGGAACAGTCTTCTCACATGCAATCAGCTGTCACAACAACACCTCAAAATGTATCGCAAGAATTTGATTCACGGGATTTTCCTCAGTAAAACACACAATTAAATATATATATATCCTGAATAAAAACATGTTATCGAAAAGTACAAATGGCATACCTGTCCATATAGGGTGTGAAGGAGCGAATGTCCGGTTCGGTCGGCGACAGCACAGCAGCGATGGGCCTGGCCCCCCTTGCCGTAGTCATAGCTCTGTCCTCCAAAGGCTCTCTGGTAGATCTTTCCTTCTTCTGTACGGCTGAATGGCATACCATAGTTCTCCAGCTAAAGCATGGAAAATCATAAAATAATGTTTTTTTCCCATTTGTCAAGCATACTTAGTCCTAATAACATGATAATAGTTTCCTAATAATCATGCCCATGCAATCATGCTAGCACTCGTAGCTAAGGCCTCTGGAGGCCCTATGTCAGGCTGAATGGCATGCCACAATTTTCTAGCTTATGTAGGGAAAATAAAATACAATCAGTTTTAGCTACTATAAAGGCCTTTTTGCAACTAGATATTTTAGTTTTATAATCCCCACACCCACACGCACGAGAAGCCATAGCTCAGTCAAGTCTCAAAACGCTCAGAGCATTATTACCCTGGCTTTAGCTGAGCTGCCGTGATGGGGTGCACAGGCATTTCAAGTTAATTCATTCATAAATTCTTGCAAAGTACCCATTTACTACACATTGGTTGGGAGCTGCAAATGTGGATAAAGTGCCGAGCTGGACGACACATGTGCCATGGTTGGGAATTCAACCCACAAGTTCCACAACCCTTGTATTGAAAGAAGAAGGTCCGCCATGACACTCCCACTTGATTAATGATTATAGACATATAAGGCTACGTAAATGGAAACATTAGTATCATTATTTACCTCAATAACTGCCTTGGGGGCCTCCTCCGTCATGTAGTGGATGGCGTCCTGGTCTCCCAGCCAATCAGAACCCTTCACTGTGTCGTACCTGCAAGGGGCAGCAAATATCAATTGAGAATAAAGATATAAAGATATAAACATATGAAGTATTTTTTGGGGCAGCAAACGACAACCACACATATAGATATCAAACAACTAACTCAAACTCAAATATGAATTTGGACAGCAAAAGTTAATGAATCATACTACATGAAAACATAAATGTTAAGGTAGCAAACGTAAACCACGCATAAAGATAACAAAATACAGACCGTTCAATTCGAGGTAGCAAACGTCAATCAAGTACGCAGATGTAAAATTACAAATGATCCATCTTTCTTCTTTCTTTTCAATATTTGTTCACAATTTTCTAGCCCAATGTGCCAATGCCAGAAAAATAATAAGTTTTACCATGTTCTATAACCCCAAAAGAAAAAATAAATAAATGGTGTATCCAGGGCTCGAGACTAGCACTTGCCTGCTTGCCTTGGGGAAGTAGAAATTGATGTCAAGTTTCATAAATGGTCTAGTTTGAATGCCCGATCGGCAAACTTAAATTTCTCTTCAACTACGAGAAAAGAATGTAGTTCCTTCCATGACATTCTCAATTGATAATTGTCCGTTTGGGCAAGTAAAATTAGATTTTTAAAAAATTATTTGACTTGCCCGTACGGGCCAGTAGAGAAACCAGTTAGTGTGGAGGCTTGGTGTATCCAACTTACATGCAGCGAAAAAAATACACGGGGGCGGCGGGCGAATTCGCCCCCGAAATGACCCCCCCCCCCCCCCCCCCCAATTTGTTGTTTTTTATTTATTTTTTTGATTTTCGGGATTTTTCTGTTTGGATTGTGATAAAATGCTTATAAAATGATCACAGCATTATAGCTTATTAGTAGCCCCTGAAATTCGAAGAAGAGCCCGGAAATTTGTAGCCCCCGAAAGTTGGAAATGTAGCCCCCGAAAATGGAGCCCCTGAAATAAAAAATATTAATTTTTTCGCTGCTTACATGTGCCATCTCCAGTTGTCTGGCTCCATGTTGCCCAATGCTGCATTGATGCCACCCTATAGATGAGAACAGAAAACATTATTGTTTAAAGAAAAACAAAATTATGATGCATGCTTGAATACGTAAACACAATAACAGTATCAAATAGACAAATAATAGCACTCAAACGTCCATGAAATTAAGTGATTGGAATTTTGATTACTTGATAATAGTAACGCATCGGTAAATGAAGAGAACTAAAGATTTGATGAAGATATGGAAACAAATTGCGCGGAGTCGAAAGGGATGACTACGCCATTGTGAGATTTGGCTCCAAGAGATAGGTACCAAGTTTGATGGTACTGTACTGGTTCTTGAGATATATAATTGAATTTGCAACATGGAATTAGCAACATAATTGATTTTTTCAACATAAATTACATATTTGAGATCATTAAAAAAAAACATTTTCAAAGAGAGAATTTTTGTTTTGTTTTGTGCAATCAGAAACTTATAATGCATTGCATTACCTGTGCAGCCACAGTGTGTGACCTCGTTGGGAACAGCTTTGTAATGCATGCCGTCTTGAATCCCTCATGTGCGAGGCCGAATGCTGCCCTCAGACCAGCTCCACCCGCTCCTACCACAACCGCATCAAATGTGTGGTCGACCACTGGGTAGTCTCTGGTAACCTAAAATTGATAAAAAATCAAAAACAACAATTACAGTTAACACTTTGTGCGCTGTGCAGTAGATCCCCCCGTCGCCAGATTATTTTAGGCGCGCACGCGCCCCACGCATCGTATATTGTATGTGCGCGCGCGCCGCACGCATCGTTGTCTGTGACTAGAGTCGAACAAAGCAGGCCGCTGTTTGTGACTAAAGTCGAACAAAACTTACCTACAGTGTTCACTTTTCTTATTTCCCTTTGGTGTCCTGTTTGTCAAGTGCTATAAAACGGTTTGACTGTACAATATTCATTGCATGTCAGAACAGAAAGGAAATAAGCCAGAGATTTAGACTACAAATACATTGATTTTTCCTGCATCATTTCATTTGAAGCCTTTATCATTTCAATATTTGTATATTCACCATAGGTGCAGGCATTACTTAATATCCTTACTGAAGTTTTACTGTACTTAAAGAAGCCTGCAAACGGCAGTATCTTAAGAACTGAACTCATTTGTCATTTTATTCTTTGTTTTCCAATTTGACAACCATCAATACATTTTTTGCAGGCCTGCAGGCCAGTAAATGTGTAGAAGATTAAAAAAAGGGAGTAGAAGAATGAAAACATGATAAAGAAGAAAACAACTGATGTCAGAGAAATTCTTGAGCTAACGAAGAATCATACCTGACTAGTTTTCGTTGCATCACCACTCGATCTGCCTTCGATCGTGAAATGGAAGTTCCTATTGTTTACTGCTGTCGGTTTTACCAAGTTGCTTGGTGAAAGCTGCAAGTCAAAAGAAAAATAATTAACAATTTTTATTAATTATAAGTCTACATCAATAACTCATAAAGATGTTAACAACTTTTAACAGAATGATGGTACACACTACACAGTCACAGATTACATATATTTAACTTTATAAAGAATAAGATCGACAGTCAGATTTATGACTAATAAGTAATATGAATGAATGAATGAATTAATTATTTAAATTAAATTAAATACTTGTGGATCAATACTGTGTCTTGAGATGGATGAGAGAAATATTTGAAAAGTTGTCTAGCTTATTCATGGCAGCCCTCGAGCTCGATTCTTGTTCAAATTTTTCTCTTGACTCTCAATTTCTGTTTCAGTTACTTTTTTTTTTAGTTTTCATTTCCAACAATTGTCTCTCATCTCGATCACTCTCTCTCAGACTCGGTGTCGATCTCACAATATTTACATAATTTAATGATTAAATTCTTATATTTCTTAACTATAAATGCAAAACTTGTGGAACCCCATTACCCTGGCCTGTCGTACCGACCATACCGACATACATTTTTACCTGCGTTTTCATGTTTTCTGCACAAATCACAAATCATTAAATTGTAAATTTCACCAGTCCATGTTCACAAATCACACTATTCTTTCCTTGAAAATTAAGGGATACATAGGCCTAGTTAATCTACAAATACCACAATTGGACACTGCTTTGGATTCAATTAAGACTACATGTGAAATATGTGAATGTGAAACTAGTAAATTGACAATGTTCATTCAATCAAGACTCAAGAGACAAGACTAAATCAAGTTTGTCATGATTGACTGGAGGAAATAAATATTTGTCTTATTTGAAAATTGACTTGATTCTTTCGTCTTTCGATTCCCCCACCAAATTATTGACAGAATGAGAGACATGATCTCCACTTACCAACTTCGGAACGGCCTCAAGTTTCTTCGCAGCTGACCTCAATCTCACACCAAGTTGGGTCGCCATTGTTGATACTTGCTCTGACCAACAACTTACACAATGTTAACGAGATCCAGGTATTACGTGCACGGTCAAAATAGATTGTCAATCAGTGTGGTTGAGCTTAGCCTATAGACCCTGTGCACGCTTTATGCGATGAACGTACCACGGTAGATGCACTTTGCCACTGCTTTGATCGATCCTGATACGTTTCGCTGTTCCGTAAAAGTCTAATAGGCCTATTGACTCGATGTGCGTAAGCTTTCCGGACAGATTAACAGCTAAATGTGTTATGAAACTGTGGCCAAGCGCTACATAATCAACTCTAGGAGAGTGAAGAGGAACGTGATCTATCAAATGAGTTATGCAATGGGTGATGATAGTAAACAAAAAGTTCTGTACTTTCTACTATAGCTACAACCAAACTATGTGATTTAGTGGGAAGGAGGGACGGGGGAGGGGAGAGGGAGGGGGGAGGGGGGAGGGGAGAGGGAGGGGGGAGGGGAGAGGGAGGGGGGAGGGGAGCGGGAGGGGGGAGGGGAGCGGGAGGGGGGAGGGGGGAGGGGGAGGGGGGAAGGGGAAGGGGAGGGGGGAAGGGGAGTGGGGAGGGGGAAGGGGAGTGGGGAGGGGGAAGGGGTGAGGGGAGGGGTGGAGGAAGGATGGGCCAATAAAATATTTTGTTGAAAGCTGCTTTTGGATGTATTGGTTGTGTAGGTCTTTTTGGAGGGGAGGGGTGGGGACAGGGGTCTCCGACTCCCTACAGCACCCCCACCCGTTGGAGAATACAAGGTAACATTTTATTTTTAAATTTTTTTTCCAGTAGGGATCCCTCGTTTTCTTTCGTCATTCTTTATATCAATCGACCAATCAATCAATCAATCAATCAATCAATCAATCAATCAATCAATCAATCAATCAATCAATCAATCAATCAATCAATCAATCAATCAATCAATCAATCAATCAACCAATTAATTAATCGATCACTCATTTTATCAACCAACAAAAGCACACATTGAGGCAAAAAGAGAAAAAGAGAATGTTTCATTAAAAATGTGTCTTTTTATTATGTGTGTCTGTAGTTCATTTATTTCATATCAATATGATTATATACAATAGTAAGAATATTATACATCATTATACATGATTTCTATTAATGTAATTTACAAGAAAGAAACAAATATACTCACTCGTGCTGAAACATACGATTGTAATATAAATTGTGACATAATTTGAAGTAATTTAAAAAAGTGGACATTTATGCAAACAAATCATCAACTACTTTTACTAGTTGTCTGACTGGGGATAAGCTCATATCATCTACCATTTATAAAGTGAAAGATTACCAAAATAGAAAGGATGCAATATTTCTTAGTTGATCCCCAAATAAAAGCTTTATAGAAATACATGTTTTAATTTATGCATAAGCCCAATACTGATTAGTTAGCCTAGGTTAGAAAAAGATACAAAACAAACTTATCTCCTATGTTGAAAATGTATTGTTTAAAAGCTAATAACTTTTATATAAATTCTTGAAGGAAACATTTGAAGTTCTATGAAAATAACATCACACAGTCATGTAACAATAAGATCAGTTCAATTTTAATTCAAATCCAACTTTTTGTATAATTCAATATCCCTTTGGCATAATTAAACCATAATTTGCAATAATTTTATTTTGGGGTATAATTTTGATGTGTAAAATTAAAAAATTAGATGAAAAAAAATATTGGAAGTAATTAGTCATGGCATCACAAATTTAAATTGCATTTTAACCTTATACAGCATACTTAACATGAGCTTGTTTCTAGATACAACTTACAAGTATATTTCATTTACAGTTCGAAAGTATTTCAACTGGAGTATAGATAAGTCAATATATTATTCTTCTTTCTTTTTTTTTAGCATTTACAATTTTCTTTCATTTCTTTCAATATTTAGCCTAGATCTGCACTCAAAATTTTGAAAGCAAGAGAAACTACTGAATCATTATTTAAAAATTTACAATAATTACTACAGGATTGTCGACATCTACAAGGTCTACAAAAAAAAATCTTCTTTGTGAAAAACAAATGTGGAGTTGTCCACAATCATGCCACAAATTGTAGCTAATTTGAATTTCACCAAAGAAATACATGAATATTTCCAAAGAGCCACTTTGTACCCGTTTTGCATTAAAAAGGGGGTTTAATTGGCCAAACTTTCTCTTGAAGATCCATGAAATAGGGTAATTTTTAACTTCTTCAACGATCAACTGTTGAACTTAAAATGAGACCACCAGGCAGAATTTAGAAGGAAATAGGGTAAATTAAATAAAGATATGTTTTTTGTTATCTATACAAAACGATGGCAAACACAGTGATAATGTCTAAGCACGTTCCTATCATTACTCCCAAATAATGACAAAAGATAAGCATCATGATTTCCATACAAATGAAGTAAAATACTATTGTGAACATTATTTCAGCTCTGAAGAAACTTCTCTCTTCCCCCCTAATTGCCAAACCATTTACTAAGTAGATCATTGTCAAATGACACAGTAAAACCCGATCTAGCAAACTATCAAAATAGTGCACGAATCGGTATTCAATTCATTTTGTAGCCAAATCAGGCCTTAAGGTCTCTTTTCTGCCCACTTGGACTCAAGACCTGAGGCATATGTAAAACAAATGGGAAGATAACGTTTGAAGTTTATATATGAATAATGGCTAATTGATATATGGGCAAACCATTTTTTGAAGGGACCGAGGTTGTGTACCCAAAGCTTACCAGTTTTCAACAAAAGCTCTGTCTGCATAACAAAAAAATGGGCTGATTTTACCCTGAACATTACTGTTTTCAAGGGGGGGGGGGGGGGGGGGGGCGGCTGAAGACCCCCTGGCCCTTCCCCTCATCATATACCATAGAGAGGGGTAAAAGAACAATTAAACTTCAACTGTCAAATGCGACAGTGCCTGTAAAAGTAGCAAAAATAAACATGTAAATCTTCTTGTTAATACAAAATGTAATATTTACACATTAATGCATTCATGCACACACCAGGCATTGTAGTCTAGTCACAACTTCAATCTAGAATTGTTCCCAAACAGTGGACTAAGACCCAGGATCGAGTCCAGTACAGTCCAAAGTGTAGTCCAGACTTGCATAATAGTGGACTAAGACTCAGATTCAAGTTCTAAGGCAGGGCTACACAATGAATGGAGTCCAGTAAAGTCCACAGTGTACATGTAGTCCAGACTCACTTGCATAATAGCGGACTAAGACTAGTAAGATTCAAATTCTAAGACAAGGCTACAAAATGAGCACAGGCCAAGCCACTAACCAAGGTCCAGCAAAAGAGCGCTTCAGGCTACCAACATTTTTTTCTTGCCCGAAGGGACCTATTGGTGCCAACATTCTTTTGAATGTTCTTCACAGTTTTGATACCACATAACCCAATATCCAACAAGTCTTAATTTACTTGCCGGACTTGCCCGACTGACCCATCCATTCAATTTTTGCCCAAAACATGGAATTGATGAAACATTGTGGATGCCACTCGGACACGACTACATCACTCACCGATACGTATTACACAATACACGTAATATGCACTGGCATATATCTGCTTGCTATAGAGTACAACATAATGTGCTGTCACAGCTATTCATTGCAATGGTAATGGTTTGAAACAATGTCAGGCAAGCCTGAATTTAAGACCTAGCATTTGCTTAAATAAACAAAACAACCAGCCAGCCAGTTTCAACCCACTAGCAGAAGCCAAAATCAAAGAATAAGGTGCTTAGAACCATCACCATGTTATAACAAAATGATGTCATGTCATTACTTCTGTACTCTTTTTACTTTTGTTCAGAAGGGGAGGGGGGCGGGGGGGGGGGGGGGGGGGTGGGGGTTTGATCTATTCATTCATCCCCTGAACAAATTAAATTCCTGCATACTAAACAGTCACATGTCAGTGCACATAACATAATTTCTTGTCATGATCAAATACAATACACACTTCAAAATTACTTAGGTTTATAATACATAATCTATGTTGCATATAAAATTGAATTAATTACTAATTTATACAAACGTTAAGTATTTGTTTTACTGGTATCATGCCAAAAAGGTACTGAAAAAGTACTCCTGGCAGTTAATGCCTATGTTATGCACATTTCATACGTCCATATTTTAAATATACCTATAATTTTCAAATAATTGCCTGTAACATGATTATTTACCAATATAAAATACATTTAGCAATATTGCCTTTTAATACTTGCTAGCGAACATCCAGTACTTTCTCCAATATTATATATAACCATACTATACTTTCTTCATTATATATAATAACCATATAAATGTATCAATTAGGAAAAGGATCAATTGTCCCCAAAGCACATTTTAGAAGTACCAGACGTGTCAATTCATTACTGCAGTCGTCAGCATGTAAAATATTAATCCTAGTTATTACGAACAAAAGAAAAGGACATCCCACTAAGCCTTGGCTAAAATGCAGCAGCCAGGGCTAAAAAATTTGTAGCCAAGGTCCCTTTTCTGCCCATAAAGATAATAAAGATGTTCAGACCCGAGGCAGAATGTAAAACAATTGGGAAGATGTTTGAAGTTTCAAAAATGAATATATTGGCTCATTGATATACAGTCAAACCTGTGTATAGTGACCACCTGAGGGAAACAAGATAAGTGGCCACTGTAGACAGGTGACCACTATTACAGACAGGTTCCCTGGAGCAATTTTTACCTGCAGAGGATCACTTCAAGTGGCCACTATAGGCAGGTTGGCTGCTATAGACAGGTGGCCTCTATGACAGGTTTGACTGTAGTTATTAATTCAGAGCATTGGGCTACATCGTGACTGGAAGCACGACTGTAAAGATGGATTCATAGGGATACAATGGGTGCTACAGAGGGTCTAGATTGGAAGCCGAAATGGACAGAGGGATTAATAGGGGTACAACGTGGGATTAAGGGAGACGATGGCTTGAATGAATCCAGCTAAAAGGTGATATTTAGTGCTTACCCTAATACTAACTACGCTATATAGTTGCTACTTTTAGTCAATATAAAATGCAGGCAGTAAGCTGCACATATACACTGGAATCTGGAACAGACATACATGTACTTCGGGACTAAAAGGAGATTCACATAGAGATTAAAGGAGGACAGCTTTGAAGGGATTAGGCTAAAGGATGATCTTTAGTGCTAACCCTAACTCTAACTATGCTACATAAGGTCGACAATTATTATTCAATACAAATATACACTGGAAGCTGGAATGGACATACTTCAAGATTAATATGGGTACATAAAGGGATTAACAGGGGGGTACGTTGGGAGGGGATAGGTCAGCAGCACGCCCCCTTGTCCTCTGGCGTGACCTTCTCGTCTCCTAGCTTGAAGGGGTCGCCGTCCTGCTCCGCCTCCTCGTGGTTTATTGCCTTGTCATTGTTGAGGATCTGTAAACAGTAAACAAAACAAAAAACAAGTAAATATTAAACATTAATTTCTTTTGATACAAACAATAACAATCTATTGGGGTACATTTGTCAGACACTGATGAGAATTTTTCATTATTTTTGTTATGTCTAAAACATTTTTCTTTCTAATTTATTTTTGTTGTCTTTTGTATCAGTATCTCATAATGTTGTAAAATAAACATATGTGACCGGTTAGAGCAGAACCCGGCAGTTGTCGGTAAAAATCCAAATGTAGATTTTCACACCATTAGAAAGACCTCATCACAAGCTTTCATTTGATGCTTTCAGCGAAAAAAATACACGGGGGCGGCGGACGAATTGTTTGGATTGTGATCAAATGCTTATAAGATGATCACTTACAGCATTAGAGCTTAATAGTAGCCCCTGAAATTTGAAAAAGAGCCCGGAAATCTGAGCCCCCGAGATGATAAAAGTAGCCCCCGAAAGTTGGAAAAGTAGCCCCCGAAAAGGAGCCCCCGAAATAAAAATATTAATTTTTTCGCTGGATGCTTTGTTCTAACTAATTGGTCAATAATCCGCGAAGATATGATTGTTTCAATTTTACAATAATAGGTCTTTTACACACATTGTGCGGACTTAAAATGCCCATTTCTTCAAAACATGAATTACCGACAAGTGCCGGGTTTTGCTATAGTGGGTCACATATAACACAGCAACCACATTGATAGTTTGTGTTTAACCAATTCAGAAATGGTCCCAAAAATATTTGGGCTGGAGTCCATGGAGAATGCATTTTATAGCAAAGGCAAATCATCTTCAATGGCTTAAAGGGACTTAGTAACATTGTCCAAATCCTCAAAATCCAATTGGAATTCTAGCGGTTCCCTCATTTGTATTAACAATTAAATCATGAGACAGGTTTCAGTTTTTCAAATTTCCCTTTCGTTAACAAAATATCTACGATTGAAGTGTTCAGATATCAAATAATCCACTGTATCACCAGCACTGTGTACAAAGTGAGTGCAATGAGTTTTGAATATCACTTTGCATTTTTGCTCATTACTCGGCCATATAACGTCCACTTAACTTGAAATTTTCACACAACACCCAGTGGGCATATCAGATAACAACAATATACATTGTATCAACCACTCGTCACTTTTTGCACATGTCAACAAAGTTACTAGATCCCTTTAAAGTAAAAACTCAATCTACAGCACAAAAAATGTCAACCCTTTATTAACACTAACAGGCACTAGACAATGAATACAGAATTATCAACTTTCTCACATGTACACGTAGCTTCAAATCATGCCCCTTAAAAACGTGAGCTATAAAAAAAAATATGAAAGCCAAAATTAACTATAACACAGACTTACAGATGTGACTAGAAATCTTGCTGCTTCGTCGATGTTGATGTTGTCTTTGGCGGATGTCTCAAACCAGTTAGCGAAGCCTTTGTCTTTGCAATACTCATCCATTTGTGTACTGTTGTTTACAAGACCTTCTTTCGTTTGATCGCACTGCAAAAGATAATGATGAAAAGAAATTTGAATTTGTTTCTGAAACCATCTAGTTCTACTTCATTGATGTCTGAAAGTGAAAATGCAATTCTCACAACCATCCACCGGTGTACTGTTGTTTTCATGGTCTTCTTTCGTTTGATCGCACTGCAGAAAAAAATAATGTTGAAAAGAAATCTCAATGGCCCGTATTCACAAAGGAGGTTTGTACAAACCATCAGTTTATAATTGGCATTCCATAGATGTAAACCGCGGTTTGAACCGGGGTTTGTACAAACCTCCTTTGTGAATACGGGCCAATGTGTTTACCGTATTTGCTGGTGTATTAACCGCACCTTTTTTCTAAATTTTTTTGTTGCAAAATTGGGGGTGCGGTTAATACACGGGTGCGGTGTATAGCGTATTAACCACACTTTTTTCAAATTTTTTTTTGTTGCAAAAAGGGGGGTGCGGTTAATACACAGGTGCGGTTAATACACAGGTGCGGTTAATACACCGGCAAATACGGTATATTAACTGGTCTAGTTCAATGATATCTGGAAGTGAAACTGCGGGGGAAAAATGTTGATAAGAAATTTGAATGTGTTAACTTCAATTTCCCCAACCAAAAACTTTTAGCAATGAAGCCCCCCAAAAATGCCTACAAGAAAAATATAAATAATATCACAAACGTGATAATTTTGTAGAGTACAAAGTACAATGCAAATTTCAATTTTTTCGAAGCAGGAACTCAAAATACTCATTATTTACCTTATTTGCTAATAGAACCGCTGGGATGGTACTGCCGTTGGGGAGCTGGACTTTGGAGTCTAAGTCGTGCTTCCACTTCTGCACTGCTTCAAACGTCGACACCCGCGTCACGTCAAAAACGATGAAGGCACCAACGGCTTCCTTGTAGTATACTCTTGTCATGTTGCCAAATCTTTCCTGACCTAATGATGAGAAATTATGAAAGATTGTAAACACAAGGTCATTTATAAATAATAGCAATACCAACTTCATCCTAGATGTGTGATGTCACAAACGACGAAGCGCCCACGACTTCCTTGTAGTATACTTATGTCATGTTGCCAAATCTTCCCTGACCTAAAGAAGGTGATAAATAAGGGAAATCTTGTATGAAATACAATAAATCATAAATTGAAATACGAAGCAAAAAAACCATCATCCTACAGTAATTTCAGTGCTACATTTTCAAACATTGCCACTCATGTGACATCACAAACCATGGAGATGTGAGGTCTATAGATGGCTACCTTCTAGTAAACTCTTGTCATTTTGCAAAATCTTTCACATTCGTGACCTAAAAGATGAGAATATGGAAATCTTGTTTAACAAACAAATACCACCTATAATAATTTACTTCAGTGTTCTATTTTCAAATATCTGCACTCATGTGACGTCACAAACTATAAAGGCGCCTACGGCTTACTTGTGACAAATTCTCATCATTTTGCTGAATCTTTCCTGCCCCCCCCCCCCCACCCCCCCCCCCCCCAAAAAAAAAGAAAAGAAGAAGAAAAATAGGGGGGGGGGGGAAAGAAAAAAAGAGGTGAACATTTTTAAAAACCCAGTTAGGTACACATCGAGAGCATGAAAACTTAAATGATACAAAAATTATGTCGAAAATTACAGATATGAGCCAGAGTTTCTAGGGGAATAGGGTTTGCATTCTAGCATTTGCCTGACAATTGGCATCCAGGAAGTTATAATAATCATGTCAAATCAAAAATATTCAAGCATGAATGTTGATGAACTGAAAATAAACTTTTTTCTCTACTGGCCTGTTCAGGCAAGTAAAATCATAACTTTTCACATTTTACTTGCCCAAACAGAACATTAAAGGGGACCACCAAGCAAAGGACAACACATTATTATATATTTTGGTACCGTTTTGTGATATCAAATAGATACCCAACATTTTGAAAAGGGTTGTGTAATTCATAAACAAAGCAATTAATTTCCACCACTTACGGAACCACTGCTATTTCCTGGTTCCATACGGGCCAAGCATTTGCGAGTGCGCCAATACTTTCACGCGTACGTCAATAGATTCCCGGATGATTCATTCGCTCTGCACAGTGCGCTCTGGCTCTGCATGCATATAGTCTACGCAATTCAGACCGCATGAACGCATGGTTGAGAATGGTGATGCGTTTTCCAATTTTTTTTTTTTTTCTGAAAATATATTTTTGTGAACTTGTTGAAGGAATGGAATACTAAAGATGGTACCTTTCTATAATCAGAATATTATTTTTGGGTGGTGGTACCCTTTAACTTGCCCATTTACTTCTAGATGAGATCATGAGATATACACATTAGGAATTACATTATTCTCTCGTAGTTTTAAACCAATGATTTAGTTGCCCGATCAGGCAACCAAACTAGGTAATTTATCAATTTTGTCTTGCCCCGGGCAGTAGGGCAAGTGCTTGTGTCGAGCCCTGCATTGTATTTGTATATAATTGTCTGAACAAAATTATGTCATATGTTTTTCCTCCCTTCAGGTACACTGAATCACATGTATCGAAAATATCCATGGGCCACAGTGTTAAGTACATCTGTTATCTAACTTAATTTTTGTTAATCACATGGCCTTGGCTACTTGCCATGTAATCCAAGGACTGTCTGTGCTTAGAACTATATCCTGAAGAGTTGACAAAATGTAGGTCAAAGTTCTGCACATTTCTTGATATAGGTCTGTGGTTACTTCTTTAATTACACATTAACTTATAATCTAGGATAGATCTTCATTTACTAGAATACACAGTAACCCTTTATATAAATATTTCCCAGGTCTTTGTTTGTTTGCCAAGTCACATTTTAATGAGAGTCTCCACTTTTAATCTATACTCAAATAATAGTTCATTTCCTACAATGAAAGGGAATAAACCCAGTCCTAAATTATGCTAATATATTGTTTTTTTCATTTACTAGAATACATGTAGCCCTTTATATTCGCACATTTGTGTTTGTTTGCAAAGTCACATTTTAACAGCAACTAGCCTACACTTGTATCGATACTCAAAATAATAATAGTAAATCATTTCCTACAATAACGGGGAATAACCCAGTTCTAATTATCTAATTTATTGGCTTTCATGTTCACATAATTATCAATATTTTTCACTGGTATAAGTAACCTAATATTATGAGCAGTAGGATAGTGTGACGTCTTTTACAAACTTACTTACTGCTCCCAGTAACCCAATGTTATTTTTTCTTCTTCGCCATTAATTCATTTTAAATAAATAACTTAGCACAGGACCAAGTGGCAGCACCAGGGGACCAGTGAGCACGCTAATTTTGTCTATAGATAAGCTCGACTTCATGTGAAATAACTTTAAGGGGGAGTCAGTAGATAAGCTAGATATACTTTTTTACATATATATAATATATTAACTAACTTCCAATTTGATCTTATGACATATTCACATCCTAAAGATACACTTAAACAATATTGACAGGTCAAAGTCCAACCACTAGTTTCCAAAATGTTGATAAATGCTTGTTATAAATAACGTACTAAGTAAATGTAAACTTAATTTACTGATCCGTCCATTCACGACAATATTTAATTTTTGTTTGTTTATCTGGCAAGATAAAGAATAGTAATCTCTCTTTACATGTATATACCACACACTTTTTATAATTGTAAACTGTGATTAAACAGGGCACCAAACTAACTTTTTGGGGGGCTAGTAACCTGGTTTGGCAACTCATTAAAATGTCACTCCTTTTTTCATAAAAAACTGCAGCTATGCATGAGATTTGACAAGCAAACTTTCTCTTTCTAACATTGTCACTTCAGAAAAACTAGTTGCACAATACGTACAAAATTTGATTTTTTAAAAATATTTTGTTTGTATATCATTATATACATTCATTTTCTGAAATCAAAACTAAAAACATGCATGTACAAAGAATACAGAACAAAATATTAAAAAGTTCAGAGTTTGAGCATAAATTTCATGATGGATTGAAAAGGCCATTCAAGTTTTGGTGGCCCCAAACCAGAATTAGGTAGCACCAAACAAGGATACACAGTAACAATTCTGACACGTGGTTGCCTGATCGATCATGTCAAATTTAAATTTTAGTAGCCCGTAGCTCATTTTGTGTGGTTATTATAGAGCCCTGGCTATTGTATTAACACTTCACATAGGTGTAAAGCATAGACCTGTGCAGCCTGTAAACAAAGCTGCATGTAATATTATGGCAAGAAACAAAATCTATGTACAGACAGCAATTTTCTATTCTATTGGAGAAAGGAATTTGTTTACTTTGCAAAGCTACTTAAAATTGTCCCACGATTGCATAACTTGCTGATGTCATACACTTTGTCTGGACCCAGGTCTCACATGACATCCCATTCACATCACTGGTCTCTGCAGGGCTGACACTAGCACTTGCTTGCTTAATTGCACAATTCTTTTCATGAACTCTGACTGAGGACATGACCATTCATACTTGTGCAAACAAGGGCTCGGTCTAAGTTGGGTAATGGCTATTTAAAGATTTATCCTTCCTGAGGTGGCTCATGCTAAGCTCAATAGCTCACACACAAGACCCTAGAGTACTGAGTAGTGTAACTTCACATTGGCAGTGTGTACGCATGATTGTATCACAGAAAAAAGGGGGTTATTTTTGTCCATGTGTTCACATTTTATGTTTGCAGAAAGGAGAAAAAAGTACACATTTTATGACAATGTTCGCGAAATGCGCAAAATAGTATACTTTTTTGTGAAGGACCATGGTATATTTTTTGTTTGTGTACTTGAAGACTTTATAAAGGGACGTTTTCATAAAAGTGTACTTGAAATGCAAAAGTTTGGGTTATATTTGAATGCAAATTTTGTACCCAATTTAGTATTAAAAAGGAGGTATCAATCATTTGCTGAAAATGTAAGTTTGAAACGCTGCGAAGACGGGGTAATTTTTCATTATGCAGTTAACAATCCTGTGCTACTGTACACCTTTGAGTATGAATTATGAAGTGGCGTTCACCGGGCACAAGACCCAGACTAATGCTGTTAGGTAAAGAAAAAATCCCGGATCGTTCTCGGATCGGTAGAATTCAAAATCGCTAACGAGATTCTCGGATCGGATCGGATCTCGGAAAAAAATAATATTGCAATTTGCTCTGAAAAAAATGCAGCGTTGTAGACTTATCTTTCTTGTTTTATATGCCAATAATATTAACAATGTTGACGCTTTGAGGCATGCACATATCAATCTTAGGGACACTGATTTTCCGTTTCAAAAAAAGGCCTTTTCCGTTTCAGAAAATCTGGAATTCCGTTTTTACCTGCCTGAAAAACGGAAATTCCGTTTTGCCATAGAATTTGTACATGTGAAAAACTGCAAATTCCGTTTACATAGAACTCCATACAAAATTCAATGAGGAGGGTAAAATCATGATTTTCACCCACAAATCATCAACATTTGGGGGGAATGTGTCATGCCTGATATCAGGAAGGACTTACCACAGGCCAGAGAGTAAATATCTTTAAAATGTATTCAATAATGATTAAGGCCGAGTTGGTTCGGTCGATCACACCGGTTCCTGACCGTCACCATTGGGTCCCGGTTTCGTTTTTTTCGGAACGGGCTCCAAAAAAGAAAGAAAAAAAAAAACAAAACAAAACAAAACAAAACAAAACAAAAAAAAACAAAAAAAAAATTTAAATTATTTATTTATTTATTATTATTATTATTATTATTTTTTATTTATTTTTTTTCCCCGTTTCAAATCGTCAATTCCGCGATTTTCCGCGATCGCGGAAAATCAGTGTCCCTACAATCTTTACAGAAAAACATTTACAGACTATTCAGAATTAACTAAGTTTCGCAAGAAAAGTATTTTTTCCGAAGTGAATTGGGCCTAGAAATCGATCGTTTGTTCAGCATCGCGCCACACATTCACATACTGTAACTCAGCCGGCCAGACACGGGGAAACATCACATGTAAATTTGTACGATCTTCTTGGTGAGAGCCTTCAAAAAGTGGCTATAAATTAGCCTTTTTGTGATCAACACAATTTTGGTAGTCTACTTACATGATAACATGGCATTTGAAAGCTGAACAGATTAAAAAAATTACCCCCAAAACAATGAAAAACTGCGCTGAATATATCGATAAATTTCCAAAGCACGTTCGTGAGGGAAGGTTGAAGTAGTTATGGTACCGGTAGCAGCAAGTTTTCGGGCCGCTGCACTGCTGGCATGTTTCACGCATATTCGCTCGTGTACGGGTCTTTGTTCGTACGCCGGATATGGATTCATCCGCGATCTGTTATGTATAGTTGTTATTTATTTACCGATTTTTTTTAGTAGTTGTTTGCATTGCTTTGGGGCTCAGTTTTTTTCTGTTCAGCTTTTAAACGCCATGCAATCATGTAAGTAGAATATCAAAACATTTAAACATGGTGCAAATAACCAAAATACGTATTTTGAGCTACTTTTAGAATGCACTGGCTGATCAGCTCGATCATACAGATATACATCTGAAGTCTCCCCGAGAGTGTCGGCCTAACTTTGTGTGCATTTCCGTCGGCAATATCGTTCAAATGACTAGCAATTTTGCGCATCCTGTTCAATTTTCGACTGCGAAACGAATTAATGAACCAAGAATTTCTCCAAAATAACCACTCGTAAAGTAAACAATATTGATTCCCCCATTCTTTATTTAAATTACACTACTTAATGGACTGTCAAACATACACATTTTCAATTATTACTGGAGAAAATGGGTCGTTTACCGAGAAAATTTATTTCTCGGATCCGTCTCGGATCCGGCTCGAAAGCGATTATCGCCGGGAAATCGGATCGTTCCCGGATCGGATAACAGCATTAACCCAGACCATGTTCCTAGTAATATGATGACATAAATGGTACCCTGGGGTACCAAACGAATATCCGCCATTTTGTTTAATTAATTATTTATTTTTTAGGGCTGTACCGGGGTATAGCGTGCATGCAAGCGCGCGCTGCACTGCATGCACAACGCAATACGGTTGTGCTTTAAGTGGACACAAGATGGCGCTACACAACGCGGTACCCCGGGGTACCGCGTGTGTCATCATATGAATGGGGTCCTGGTGAACACAGAGCAATCATATGTGACCTTAACAATACGGTTCCTAGTTAATTCTGTGGCATTTACCAATGATGTAATAGACTATTATGGGTGCATTATGCAATGCTAGACATTAATCCATTACTGTTTTGAACTGTCTGGCAAATAAAAATGAATCTTTTCAAAAGTTAGTTGCATGAAAACAAAATTTAGTGGCCCTAAATCAAATGAAGGAAACTGTTTAGGGATTATCCACCGGACCGTGTACCATGTACAAAGTGGGTGCAATGAGTTAGTGAATCTCACTTTGCATTTTTGCTCATTACTTGGCCATATAACATCCCTTTAACTTCAAATTTGCACACCACACCCAGTGGACATATCAGATAACTTGGCTTCGCCTCGTTGAATGTAACATTCCATCTTTCACCTCATGCAAATATTTGTACCATTGCACTCATAAACATTCATTATTTGTATACTAATATATGGGATAGAATATTCCAGGGTCATCATTACCTCGAGACCACGGAATTTGACAGATTTTCATATATATTTTACAAACGTAGTTTCACAAAAGAGTGAACATTTATTGAAACAATTATTAGTATCATAAAATCGCGTCCTTCTATGTGATGTTTGAACAGCCGGTTAGTTTCTCAACATTTGCGCGGAGTACTATTTACTGAGTATTAATTACATTAGAATAAAGTACAGATGCCAATTTATTACACATGTGCATATAATGTAGGCACAATATACAACCAGAAATTCAAAATGACCGCCAACCTGTCTAATGAGTCCACCTGTCTATAGCGACCACTTTTTGCCGGTCCTTTGAGCGGTCGCTATAGACAGGTTTGACTGTATATCCCTTTAGGGCAATTCCAAGCAAACATTGACATAACCAATGATTTTTCAAATTCGTCGAATCATAACATATTTGGTATCAAATGAAAGCTAAAAAATTGAACTATTCAAAAATGCATTTTGTTTCAAAAAATGTTATCGTAAACTATTATTTTATTGTTATTAATTAGCATTTATAAATGAATTTTCAATTATTTTCACAAAATATACCTTTAAATATTAAGCTGAAAGAACTGCAAGAATGAATTTTCATAAAATTTTCTTTCATTGTTGGCAAGATCATCCCTACAATTTATCAGATAAATATCAATTTCAGCATTTTCGCTCTTCGTTCCGCCTCAGTGACATTCTCATTTGTAGTCATTAATATGTGACGGTGTTACCCTAAAAACAGATATATTCTGGGAATATTTCTGGGAAAATATGAATGGGAATGAAATGATTTTTTGTTTCTTCTTCCTTAGCCCATAGGGCTATATTGTGGATGCTAAATAGCAGCATTATCTTTTACCACTAAATAATCTAAGCAATATCAATTTGGTCACGGCATTACTTTTTGGGTAACACCATGACGCTACCTCCTTTATCTCCATTGATATAATACAGTAGACATAATCAAATAGTGTAATATGTTTATTTTAGGCATGCTTGGGCATTGCTCATTCTTTAATTATATGAATAGGGTCAGTTGATAATGTTTCCATCACAAAGTTACCAGAGTCATAAATGTGTAGGGGTTGTATACATTCCATCTTTCTGCATGTGCATCTGTACATCAGTGTTCTTTTTTTTGCAATATCTCAAGAATCGTTGGATGGATTTTGTTCAAACTTTGTACAAGCCATGTATTTAGAGGTACAAGTATTTGATACATGTTTGGGTCATGAGGTCAAAGGTCAAATGTCACTAGCTAATTAATATGCAAAAAAATATATAATTATTGTTCTCAAGATATTTCAAGAATCCTTGAAGGATGACATGATAATTAATACTGGTATGCATCCAGTGAAGTAGATGACCTAATAAGAGAATGGGGTCATGGGGGTCAAAGGTCAATGGATCAAATTATTATGTGTTTTTTTGTTCTCAATAAAATTCCAGAATTAATGTTAGAAAGAGTACTGTAGGCAACCCTCGAAATTAACTTTTTTTGCTGGTGGCCCGGTCGGGCCAGTAAAATTAGTATTTTTCCAATTTTGGTGGCCCGAAACCAAAATCTACTGGCCCGAAAAAAATAAGGAAAAACAAAAGTAAAATTAAAACAATAACCATATTCATAGTTTCAGGGTACTGGGCAATGTTTAGCCTCATTTGTTACTGTATTCCAATGCTCGAAATTATCTTTTTTTCTGGTGGCCCGAAAATAAAATTTACAAACAAAGAAAAACAATGGTCATGACTACTTGGTCATTAATTGGTAAATTATGGAAGTTATGTGTTAAAATTACCACCATCATTAAAGAAATCCATCACTGAATAAACAAAACAAAACCTAGAATCGAGCAGTTTCATCTAAGAGTCATCAACTGATGAAACTAAGCTCTTTTCCATGTACGATTTTGTTATTTTATGGTCCATAAAATCTCCAACACAAAAAAACACACATGGGACTGAGCATAGCTAAGATAACTTTTCAAATCGGGAAATGAAATCACTTAAATCTTTGTTATTTTACAAGCTAAAATAATTCCAAGTA
Organism: Echinarachnius parma; assembly: GCA_037951105.1. NCBI lineage: Eukaryota > Metazoa > Echinodermata > Echinoidea > Clypeasteroida > Echinarachniidae > Echinarachnius > Echinarachnius parma. The sequence goes on along the minus strand of JBAMJV010001121.1, from coordinate 141,381 downwards.
GTCACAAGTCTCTACCTTGTAAAAATGATTCTTTCTAATACCTTCAAAAATATGAATAATGATCCGAAAGATGAAATTATTCCCCTTTATTGACGGTATCGCGGACGGTATCGCAAAGGCAAGCACACTGCACTTTGCAATATGAATGAATGTGAAAAGTTAGACATGTGTTTTGATAGGTCTATTAGTATGCACACATACTCCCTCTGTGGATTGGTTGTTCTATGTTTATATTCTACATGTTGCAAAGGCTTCCAGGGGGTGTGTGGGAAATTAAGAAAACAGCATAAGCATATGCTTTTACTTTTAGTCATTACACACCTCTGGAAGTTGTTCAATTTTACCATGATTTATCATGCAAGAAGTAGATAATTCAAGGGAGAGTGTTCATATGAGGAAATAGCACATATTTGTAGGTATAAATAAGGATTAATTCAACTAGCGCAAGTGCGCTTGAGACTTTTTATGTCCGTCCTTTTCATTTCTTGCAAATATTTAAATCACAATTAAAGTGTTTTTAAGAGGTGTCAAACTTGAGATTCATATTCCTTGATGTTGTCTTCTTATGGTTTAAACATTTGGTGGCCCGATCGGGCCACCAAACTTTGGCATTTTCATGTTTTTACTGGCCCGACCGCAACTTTTACTGGCCCCGGGCCATCGGGCCTACGCCAATTTCGAGCGTTGCTGTAGGTAAAAGAAAATTCTCTGAAAATGTTTGGGGCACAGGGATAAGGTCACTTGGATAAATACCAATTAAAATGCAAAAACTCAATGACATTGAAATCACATTGTATGAAACATATCACTTGCAGATATGCACTGTGCAGACAGAAAATTAAACATTTGTATGTTATTTTGAGAAATAAGGTCAAAGGTCTCATATTTCATTGTTGCATTTAATTATGTATTTTGGTTTGAATATTTGATGTTTCCATGAACTAAATTCTGAAACAGATAAGAATTTCTGTTATGTCCTAAAACATTTTTTGATCAATAGAGGGCACTATGCAACAAATTTGTGTCATGCGGATGATCATTTAATAGCATCTGGGTTATATTACCCATTCATTTAGTTCTTTATTGATTCTGGATCACTACATTGAAATTATATCATTTTATTCATCTCATTAATATCTCCCATACATATAACATGTACAATGAGGTCACAGTGTTACCATGCACAGATATGTTTATGATATCATATTTACTATGAGCATTACCAGGTAGATTTTTTCAACATTTTTATTTGGATGTTCTAGCTTGATGTCTAGTACAAAGAATCAAGGTGACAAAATTGCAAAATGTTCCTGTAGTTCAGAGTTTGCTTAGTTTCTTACCATGTAAGAAACCCATGTCCGTTTACTGTCAGTGTTACCGCAGATATTTTTATTCATAATTCAAAATTTATTGGGAATTTTGATTTTCTTTCCTATTGTAAATAATTGGTAGGATAGTAGTAGCAGATGCATATGAAAAGTTGGTTCTGGACATTTATATTTTATGAGTTATTTGGACTTTTATTGTGAGAAACACCCTCCGACCATCACAGTGTTTCCTTGGAATTGCCCTTTAGTTAAAAAAAATATATATGATTGAAGTATTCGGATTTGTAATTATCCACTGGAAAGTTATAACTGGGTACAAAGTCAGTGCAATGAGTAAGCAAATATCACTTTGCATTTTTGCTCATTACTCGGCCATATAACATCCATTTAACTTGAAATTTGCACACAACACCCAGTGGACATATCAGATAACAACAATATACATTGTATCAACCACTCATCACTTTTTGCACATGTCATTATAGTTACAAGATCCCTTTAACAAGTTGACTTACCTGCAATGTCCCATAGTTGTAACCTGATGAGTGTGTCTGCATCCCAGTTGATCACTTTTAGTGCAAAATCTACTCCAATCTAGAAAGAAAACAAACATTGCAACCATGCTTAAATTGTATTTCTAGTATTTTTTCTATCTTCATTTTGATTTGGTCATGTAAATTTCTCATTTATAATTGTTATTCCAGGGCTACTAAAGCAATGCAAGAAGTTAAAGGGTACCACCACCCACAAATAATATTCTTATTATAGAAAGGTACCATCTTTAGTATTCCATTCCTTCAACAAGTTCACAAAAATATGTTTTCAGAAAAAATATATAATTGTAAAACGCATCACCATTCTCAACCATGCGTTCGTGCGGTCTGAATTGCGTAGACTATATGCGTGCAGAGCCAGAGCACACTGTGCAGAGCGAATGAATCATCCGGGAATCTATTGACGTACGCGTGAAAGCATTGGCGCACTCACAAATGCTTGGCCCGTATGGAACCAGGAAATAGCAGTGGTTCCGTAAGTGGTGGAAATTAATTGCTTTGTTTATGAATTACACAACCCTTTGCAAAATGTTGGGTATCTATTTGATATCACAAAACGGTACCAAAACATATAATAATGTGTTGTTCTTTGCCTGGTGGTCCCCTTTAACCTTTTTACTTTGTGGCCCAGTCAGGCAAGTAAAAACAAGATTGTTCAACTTTGGGTGACTCCAAACCTAAATCTGGTGGCCCCAAACAAAGAAAAAACATAACAAATTCTGTTCAATTTGGTTGCCCGAACGGGCCAGTAGAATTTAGAATCAATGAAATTTGGTGGCCCGGAGCTATTTTTTAGTGGCCCCGGGCCAGCAGGGCCTAGATGCTAATTAATTAATGCTAATTCAACGCTCGAAATTAACTTTTTTTGCTGGTGGCCCGGTCGGGCCAGTAAAAATAGTATTTTTCAAATTTTGGTGGCCCGAAACCAGAATCTGCTGGCCCGAATAAATAAAGAAGAACAAAAGTTAAATGACTAGTTTAATGAAGTTTGTCTAGAGACTAGAGACAGAGTTGAATCTTACTTCTACTTCTTCTACTTGGGTACTCGACAGGGTCCATCAGTCAGGACGTAGAGTCGAGGGGAACCGGTGAGGTATCCCATTAATTGCCGATTGAGGCAAGTTCTGCTCCCGCAAGTCATTATTAGGTGAATTATTGAAAATGTCATACTTAAAATCACAATCTATAACTGCAGAAATGAAACCCAACATTGAATCAGTTCATTCTCATCTTGGAGACACCAAATTATGAAATCAAGGGAGTTTCCATGTTCGTTTTTGTCAACTTTTGAAACTTCATATCACTAACCCAAAAACACATGTATGGGACTGGGATTTAAAAATCGGCAAAATAATTCATAATTGGCAAGCATTATCAATTTGTCAAGACAATATTAGATGAGTAAGCACAACATTCATACCTTTTTATGATGATTCCTTCATAATATCTGTAAAAATGGACTATTATTATGGTCTGAAAAAAGAATTATAACCCCGATCTTGCAGAAAAAAATTGCACACAAAAAATATCGCGAGCGTGCAAGAGGGATTGTGACAACACAAACAACATGCATAATTTGAATAAGGGCTGAGATGGGGGAAGAGAGAGGGGGAGAGAGAGCTAGAGAGAGTTGCGTCTTTTTATTTTGCATGCGCTTTGCGCGATTTCATTGATTTACGATCGCTCTCTCTTCTCTTTTTGAATCACAAATCAAGCGTTGTTTGTGAGGTAACAAATTTGCAAATAATTCACTTGATTGTCTGCACAATGGTTTCAACATTTGGTGGCCCGATCGGGCCAACAAACATTGGTAAAATGATTTTTTTACTGGCCCGACAGCAATTTTTAGTGGCCCCGGGCCATCGGGCCTGTGCTAATTTCGAGCGTTGGCTAATTAATTGAGCATTGCCTTAATGCCTGTACTTTAACAAGTATAAAGGTCATCCTTTACACAGAATGAACTCATATTGCTCCCTCTTTTCACCAACTACATTTTGTACATGGCATCCTTGGATTTTGTTATTTTTTATTTATTTTTTAATGACAAATTCAGGGTCTGATGGTGCCATCTAAATCGTTGAAAAGCAGCCATAAAAAGTAGTGCTGAGTCAAATCGGATATTTTGAAAAACGGATATGAGTCGTGTAAAAACGGTCGGATATCGAATATATCCGAAATAAATTTAAATTTTTTTTTTTTTTTAAATCAGATTTTATTTTAAATCCGATATCCGTCCGTTTTTTGTTCAATTGGAATCGGCAGGACAGTGTGATGTTAGTGTACAAACTGCTGTCAAGATGAAAGACTTCGATATCTCATCATAGATTCTTCTAAATTTGGCTCTCACTATACCACTTGTATATTAATCCTCTTACCATTGGTTTATTATTTGTTTTGTTTATTTGTAATTTATGTAAAATACCTTAACTTTTAAATTTAGCAATAGATAAGCAGGGCTCAATGTGCTATTTTTTGATCTTATCTATATAATGGGGATTACAAAATTAAACGGGGGGAAAAAAAAGAAAAAAAAAAATATCCGTTTGGACTCAGCCCTAATACAACGCTCGAAATTGGCGTAGGCCCGATGGCCCGGGGCCAGTAAAAGTTGCGGTCGGGCCAGTAAAAACATGAAAATGCCAAAGTTTGGTGGCCCGATCGGGACACCAAATGTTTAAACCATAAGAAGACAACATCAAGGAATATAAATCGCAAGTTTGACACCTCTTAAAAACACTTTAATTGTGATTGAAATATTTGCAAGAAATGAAAAGGAGGGACATAAAAAGTCGCAAGCGCACTACTTGCGCTAGTTGAATGAATCCTTATTTATGCCTACAAATATGTGCTATTTCCTCATATGAACACTCTCCCTTGAATTATCTACTTCTTGCATGATAAATCAGGGTAAACTTAAACAACTTCCAGAGGTGTGTAATCACTAAAAGCAAAAGCATGCTTATGCTGTTTTCTTAATTTCACACACCCCCCCTGGAAACCTTTGCAACATGTAGACTATAAACATAGATCAACCAATCCACAGAGGGAGTGTGCACATGCATGCTAAGACCTATCAAAACACATGTCTAGCTTTTCACATTCATTCATATTGCAAAGTGCAGTGTGTTTTGCGATATTGTCCGCGATACCATCAATAAAGGGGAATGATTTCATCTTTCGGATCATTATTCATTTTTTGAAGGTATTAGAAGGAATCATGTTTACAAGGTAGAGACTTGTGGCTACTTCGAACTATTTAAGGTTTTAAAATAACAAAGATTTAAGTGATTTCATTTCTCGATTTGCCAATTTATCTTAGCTCTGCTCAGTCCCATGTGTGCTTTTTCGTGTTGGTGATTTTATGGACTATAAAATAACAAAATCGTACATGGAAAAGGGCTTAGTTTCATCAGTTGATGACTCTTAGATGAAAATGCTCAATTCTAGGTTAGGTTTTGTTTATTCACTGATGGATTTCTTTAATGATGGTGATAATTTTAACACATAACTTCCATAATTTCACAATTAATGACCGAGTAGTCATGACTCATGATGTTTTTGTTTTTTCTCTGTTTGTAAAAAAAAATTTCTGGCCACCAGAAAAAAAAAGGATAATTTCGAGCATTGGAATAACAAATGAAGGCTAAACATTGCCCAGTACCCTGAAAATATGAATATGGTTATTGTATTAATTTTACTTTTGTTTTTCCTTATTTTTTTTCGGGCCAGTAGATTTTGGTTTCGGGCCACCAAAATTGGAAAAATACTAATTTTACTGGCCCGACCGGGCCACCAGCAAAAAAAGTTAATTTCGAGCATTGCCTAATAAAAAGAAAAGACAACAACATCACAATTAATTTTGTATATTACTAAAATAGACAATTACTGAAATGTTTGAACAAGTGGTTCAATCAATTTTCTCAAGGGGGGTGGGAGGCAAAGGTTTTTCACAGGTGGGGGCAATTCCCTTCTAGGTATTTCTTTCTTTTTTTCAAGATTTTTTCCCACGGTCATGTTTCTTATTGTATTTCTCAAACTATCGGAGGGGGGGGGGGGGGGGGGGAGGTGCCCCTCGTGCTCCCTCCCTACACCAGTGCTGCATTTCCCTCAGCCCCTAATAGCTACATTTGTCATTAATTTTATAGAATTGCTGACTAGTGACCTCAACCTAGAATGTAATCTCAATTTACGAGCTCATTAATCAGCTAGTCAAAGGAGTTTGATGGTCGTAAATCTTTATTAATTTGGTATAAAACACTATAAGGCAACAACAACAAACAATAACTTTTTATTGCTTTTTCTCTTTAAACCAACCCTGAAAGTTGACAAAAATACTTTGTCTTCATTTTACATAGTGCCAGCACCTAATCCGTTCTTATTTTCTTACATAATATATTCTATTTTGTATCCTATTGAAGATAAAGTAAGTTTGCCACGTGAATTGAGCTACAGTCTAGCACAATTGATTTTACTCAAAACTGGTTCACATTAGTTTTTTTCAATCAAGTAAATTTCTATTTGGGAAAGAAACCCTTGGGGGGGAAATAAAAAAATCAAGATAAAAAGTTAAGTGTGGAGGCTGAAAGGGTACCACCACCTATAAATAATATCCTTATAAAAAAAGCTGTAACATTTTTAGTAAGTCCATTCCACCAAAAAGTTCAGAAAAATATGTTTTTACAGAAAAAAAGCATCACCATACCACAACACGTGTTCATGGGTTTGCCTACGAAGGACGAACGCATCGGCCGTGATTATATTGTCTTCAAACGTACGCGTGAATAGAATTGTCGCAAACGTTTGGCGCATACGGAACCATGAGGCCATAACGGTTCCGTAAGTGGTGGTAATTAATTATGAATTACACAACCCTTTGCAAAATGTTGGGCACCTATTTGATATCACACGACGGTACCAAAACATAATTATTCGTTGTTCTTCGCCTTGTGGTCCCCTTTAATGTATCCATGGGTAAAAATGATGAACAATCTCACCGTTGCTCTGTAGTGTTGTGAGAAGAACTGATGTCTTGATGAAACTGATATATGTATAACTCCCTTAAATCCCTTTAAACCTGTTCAGAATTAACTAATCCCAACTGTGACTCATAATTCTATCTATTTGATAATGCTAGAAATTAACTTACAGTTTGCCTCGTGGCCCAGTTGGGCAAGTTAAAAACAAGATTTTTCAAGTTCTAGTAGTCCAAAAGCTGAATCTGGTGGCCCAAAACATACAAAACATTAAAACAATTGTGCATATTTATGTAGCTGCTCATTCAGGCCAGTGGAATTAAGTTTATCATCAATAAAATTTGGTGGCCCAGAGCTAAACTTTGAGTGGCCCTGGGCCAGCAGGGAGGGTTCAGGCCTGTGCTAATTTCAAGCATCGAACATAACTTACCGTTGCTCTGTAGTGCTGTGAGAAGAACTGATGTACGTATCTCTTGATGACGCTGGTCTTGCCCACCCCCAGATCTCCTATGACCAGGACCTTGTACAGATGCTCCCTCTTCTCAGCCGACGCCTGCACAAAGGTATTACAAAATACAGTACATCAATGATACTTAATTTTGATTGTGTATATATACTGTATATAGTACATGTGGCACTGAATATGATTGATCATGATCTCTTTAATAGCACTAAAGTTACAACTGCCATTGCCATTGTGCCCCATAATCGAAAGTTTGGAAGTTATTGGATTCCAATTGAAAGTTTGGAAATGCAATGTGCACAGTCACTGTTTGGCATTCTCTACCGAGACGTGCCCATGGCATAAGAATTAAGATAAACGACAGATGCTCCATGCAATGCTTCAATGTTCCACCTGAACTGATCTTCGAAAGAAAAGAGGAAAAACAAATTTACTAGCAGTCATAATATGACCGCTACATTTTTAGCAAATAATTGTGGGCCAGTGATTCCAATAATTATTCGGTAGCGGTAACAGTTTGTCAAGTCAAACAACTCATTTTAATTTTGCGTTGTTTTTTTTTGTTTTTTTTTTGTGTGCACGCTAGCGATACCGTACGATGACGTAATTATTGCATCTGTGTACGATAACGGCAGTTTGAACGGCGAAGAGTGATGGAAAATCGTTGTAAAATGTACCAAATCGTCGTAATTATAGAATGACATGTATAGCGACACACGAGATCGGTGAGTTAAAGTATTATAGCAGCCCTAAATGTATTGATAGGGCTACAAATGTCGCTCAAAATACTAAATATGTTGTGTTTTATGTGCAAAAAAAAAATGATTTTCCTAAGTAACTTTTACTGCAGAGCTACGGTGTTCTTGCCGCGCAAGGCAAAGTGTATGGGTTGCGTCTATCGCTAGAATGCCGACAGTGAAAATAACAATAATAATGTCAAAAAGGCCATGAAAGCGATAGATTTGTTGATCTAAGGTCAGCATAGCTCTGCTCCCTTGTGTGGCATGGGCATGCTTTGGTAGAGATTGCAAATTCTTCATTGGCAGAATAAATATTTTATTTTTAGCTATAAACATCAGTGTGTCTGTGAGACTGGGGAATGTTGCATAAAGAGTAAAGATACAAAAAGTAAGAACATACGCGCATTACATAATTTACAGCCAATCACATCTACAATCAGAGTTGCGCAATTAGACATATTTTGTGACTTGCGATTATTTGCAATTCTGCGATTGATCGCAACTCTTTATGCAACAACCCCCTGGGCTAGTTGTATTGTGCAGGGGGTGTTGCAAATTGCATATTAAAAGAGTTCTGATCAATCACAAAGTAACTTGGGCTATATCTTCGGAGACGTGCCCAGGGCACATCGTGATTTACGTGAATAAATTACTCCGCCATGTGATGCGGTCATGTCGAAGTACAGACTTGCTCATTTAATTACTTGGTGTGCATCCGCGTTATAAAATAGTCCCCGTAAACACCATCGACATCACGAAATAACTATTTCACGGTAAAACACAGGACGGGAATTATTTTTCCACTCGAACTTTTTGTAAGATTTTAGACTCTGTTCTGAGTGAAAATTGTACATGATACATTCACTATTTCAATTAACCACTACTCACCAGCTATTGGCAAAAGAAAAGTAGAGTCATAAGAGAGAGGAATCGAACCCATGACACCAAGTATCGAAGTCCACAGCGTGACCAATAGGCCATGTAAACTGCTGATGGTCAGTATGGTCTCATTGTTATCATATACGTACAGCCCACATCGGTGATTATGAATAATTCATTAGCGCACCTATACGACTTGGTAGCAGACTAAAAGAATCGACATATACTATATCCATAATTATGGCAATAGTGCATAGAACATCAGTTATGTTAGTAATAATTATGCCAAGTCGTCATGATCGGTTCATGTGTACTATATATACCTACACTACAAGGGGTGTCTTTGACTAGCATCGGTAATATTCATGCAATCAAATTCGTGTATGGGCAGCCGGTGATTGGGGTGTTTATAAAGGGTGTAAATCGGGTGTAAATCGCGTGTGATTGGGATTTAATATATTTATTTGCATAATAACATCAGTTCTTTTAGTCGTGTACATGCCAATTCTTAACCCCCCCCCCCCCCGGGGGGGGGGGGGGGGGGGCGGTGGGGTATCATGCGAGACCAAGGACTTGCCAAAAGCACCCTAAACAAGTATTTGCGTGGTGCAAAAAATACACCTTAAAGGTAAAGACCAGTTTTGGAAACGCCCCCCTCTCAAAAAAATGAAATGGAAGCTCTTATTACCAATAATGTGAAATAATATTATTATACTAATATAGGATCATCCAAATTTTGCCAAGAAACTGCCTACTAATTTATATATTTGCAAAATTATATATCTGTCCCAATGGGACAGATATGTCGCCCATACGCTATGTGTATTACGACCAGCGGTTTTCTTCCGATATTTCTGTATTTAATGATGCTGAGGTTCTGATTTTACCACACAAGCCGTATTTCAATACATATTCAACAATAATGATCAATATAGATGTATTCGGCTACTTTCCCAAAACTGGTCTTGGGCTTTAACTAAGTATGCATGATAATCATTATCGCTTATTAAGTAATACATTTTTTTGTAAACCCCTAAGTAAGTTACAACTATTTTTGATACCCTAAGCAAGTAATCAATACTTTGTAAATCCCTAAGCAGGTTATGACTATTTTGATACCCTGACCAACTAATCAATTGTGTACACCCCTAAGCAAGTTATAACTATTTTTTTATAACCTAAGCACCTTAAAACGGTGACTAAAACTTGTTCTAGTATTGAATGAACCCTATAAGCAAATAAGCTGAATTTATGAGACCCTTGAAACGAGTAATTTATCAGCCTAAAAAGGATGCAACTTTTTCCTGATTTTTGGTGATTCTGAGACCCTATTCAAAAATATGTATTTTACGTAACTTGCCTGATCGTAAAAAGCAGTAAAAACAACTATTATTTTTAAATTTTGACAATTCTGAAAAAGTGTTTTTATGACGCATCATGGCTTCTGTACTCTATTGAGTTCGACTATAATTATGAACATTCCTGTAATAATTGTGGACAAATGAACATTCCTGTAATAATTGTGGACAAATCAGCCCATCTATAATCTAAACACACATTCTAAAAACGGAAATAAAGGAACCGCGTGTATAATCAGTATTACGATGAGTATAAAGAGCGAGCTTTCGAGACAAATTAATAGTTGGAAAACACGTTTTTATCGATGAACGATGAAATGATTTTAACGAGTCGGTAAACATGTATACAGCTCTCGAAAATATAATGCGTGCCTTCTCTAACACGTCACATCGTGTATATAAAGAGGTATACATGTTATTCTTTGCAATCTAATTAGAGTACTTTGGAATAAAATTAGAGTACATATAGAAGATGATCACAATTCGTTGGAACAGATACTCTGACCAAAGTGTGACCACAACATGTGGGTTTGTTTTGTCATCCCATATTTCTCATTCACCCTCTGTTTCTCCGACTCTTTATGTAAGTTACATCTATTCAGATATTTTCGTGTACCGTTAACTCCACTCTCCTAGTACAATATGCCATGGTTGGTGAACCAGGGATATGCATCTGACGCCCGTATACCTGAACTAATCTGTTAATTCCTCATTTCTTGCGGTCTTGAATTTCGGCCCTCCCTCCTAATCTCACTATATGAATAACGGAGGCCAAATGCGAGGTCTAATGTCGATTACATAAAGAATAGAAAACGAAATATGAACACCATACGAATTTGCTGAAACAGATCAGACCATCTTGAAAATAATATCCGATTTTGCTACCAAAGCGTGATTAAAATAACAGATCTATTTTATCTGTACCTGTGCATCCGTTCTTTTATTCCAACAAAGTACAATACATGAAAGAGATGACTGTAATAAACATAATATGCTGATATAGTTGAAGATGGAATGGTTAGCGGTAATGAATATAATAAGGGTTGACACATAGACGCCGGAAGTGGGGGGGGGGGCAGGGCCCCCCCCCCCATCCAAAACTGCTTCCGGCGCGCCTGGGTTGACACAATAAAATGAACTGAACTAAATACCAAGGCAATAGTATACTTTATATAACAAAGCTAACTAAACAATGATACACGTCAAAAATACCAGTCTATTATAAACAAAATAAACACACCATAAACAAAACAAATAATACTTTATGAAAGCTTGCCAGGTGTAGTCTTCAACTCTTCATCGACAGGACTAATGATTTTGTTTTGTTTATGTCAAACTGTTTAATAAACTTGAATTGCCATTGCCCAATCAACCTGAAAAGCATGTAACTGTACTTATATTAGTTTAATTAAATCCGTTTTCGACATCTTGGTACAACATCTTAGTAAAACACCACGGACTTATTTAATTTGAGTGGAACTCTTTTTTAATATGTCGGTAGTGCACGTCCAATAATCTTTCAAACGACTTGGTATACATGACTAAAAGAACCGATGATCTATACACATTTGCATAGAGGATCGGTTCTTTTAGTCATCATGCCAAATCACGGGCACGCTATTTATGATATCGAATGCCCCCGCGGACCATATATGAGCTGAGCCCACTGAATTAGACAGGGCTTGGTCAGTACATAAATCAGATGCCCATTGAGTTCGACTATTATTGTGAACATTCAAATTGTGGACAAACCAGCTTATAATCTAATTAACCCCTAAACACATATTCTGATAACAGAAATAAAGGACCCGCATGTATAAGATCAGTATAAAGAGCGAGCTTTCGAGACAAAAGCTGCTCTCTCAGTGTATTATTAGTTGAAAAACACGTATTTATCGATGAACGATGAAATGATTTAAACGAGTCGATAAACTTACAACTCTCGAAAATATAATGCGTGCCTTCTCTTTGATTGCCTAGCACGTCGCATTGTGTATAAAGGTTAACATGTTAACATTTGGAATTGAATAGAAGATGAACCCAATTCGCTCAAGTGGAACAGATACTCTTACCAAAGTGTGACCACAACATGCGGGTTTGTTTGGTCATCCCATTTTTTTCATTCACCCACTATTTCTCCGACGTTACTCTTTGGTTACATCTATTCAGATATTTTTGTGTACCGTTAAAATCCACGTACTCTCCTTGCCATGGTTGGTGAACCAGGGATATGCATCCAACGCCCGTGTATCTGAACTAATCTGTTAATTCCTCCTTTATTGCGTTCTTGAATTTCAGCTCTCCCTCCCTATATGAATGACAGAGGCCAAATGCGAGGTCTTTGGAATACACGAAATAAGAACACCATAGTTACGAATTTGCTGAAACAGATCAGACCATCTTCTACTATCCGATTTGTATACCAAAGCGTGATTTAACGACTGCAATTATGCATGACTAAAAGAACAGATCTATTTTATGTGTATAGTGCATCCGTTCTTTTGCTCCAACAAAGTACAAGACATGAACGGGATAATGTGATTAACAGATGCTGATATAGTTGAAGATGGAATGGTTAGCGGTAATGAATATAATACGGGTTGGTAGTATAAAATGAACTGAACTAGATACCAAGGCAATAGGATACTATACATTTGAGTAAATATAACAAAGCTAAATAAACAAGGAAACATAATATACGTCAATATCACCATTCACTGGTCTATATACTATAAACAAAAAGAACACACCATAAACAAAAATAATAATTCATGAAAGCTTGCCAGGTGTACATAGTCTTTAACTTCTCATCGACACGGCTAATGTTTTTTGTTTTGTTTTATGTCAAACGGTTTAATCAAATTTAATTGCCTTTGCCCAATCAACATGAAACGCATACAACTGTTCTTATACGTATATCTGTACAAAATTAGCGCACCTACGACTTGGTAGCAGACTAAAAGAATCGAATACGGGTTGAAACTACATTAGTGTTGACCTAATTGATGCACCATTATATATTAAGTGCGTTTTTAAAATTTACCTCTGAATGGGAACATGTGCCCAAATGCAATGCATTACATGTGCGATGGGCACATGTGCGACGAAAAAGAGAAGAGCCCATCACACATGTAATGCATTGCATTGGGCACTCGTTCCCCCACTGAGAAACATTTTCAAAATCAATGGTTTCAACTTTCAACCCCTATCTCCCCTATTTATTCAAGATAGGCCATGGTATCCCTTTCCTATCTGGGCTGAGGATCTCGGATTCCCAAATCCCTTCTGATTTATTTATAAGCAGTGATAGGCCACAGAATCAATTCCTTAGTGAAAATGCGCATCATACATTTACTCAAAGAACCACTGCGCACCTACGACTTCGTAGCAGACTATTCGTCGATAGTCATACGTGGACAATCGTGTGGACGTTTTGGTACATTTCCAAAAAAATAACTGATGCACATAACAAACGCAACCAACATTCATACCCATCCTCAAACAGTCATTAACTGACAGTATTCCCTAAATCGCACTACTAAACTAACACGTGCCCACTATGTCCCAGAGAGATCGGTATGGGCACATGTCCGTGTGTGTGCCCAACATGTACATAATGGATCGATTTTGGGCACGCGTTTGTTATCAAGAGTTTCCTACGATTACAATGGATTAGGGTAGCATGATATATATATATACAATGAGCCCACTTTCACCATCAGCGGGTTACATAGCCTATTGGTAACGTTACGATGTGGACTTGATATCAACACTTGGTATCATGGGTTCGAATCCGCTCCGATGCCGCTAAAATTTTCTTTTATCATATAAGACATGGTGAGTAGCAGTTCTTTTAGTAAATGTATCATGCGCATTTTCACTAAGGAATTAAATCTGTGGCCTACATCACTACTTCTAAATAAATCAGAAGGGATTTGCTAAATCGTTTGGGAAACCCAGATCGTCCGCCCAGATATATAGGATTAACGGTTGAAAGGGATACCATGGCCTATCTTGAATAAATAGGGGAGATAGGGGTTGAAAGTTGAAACTCTTAAGTGCGATTTTTAAATGTATCTCAGTGGGGGAACGAGTGCCCAATGCATTGCATTAAGTGTGCATTGGGCACTTGTTCTACTTGATCCCATCATACATGTAATGCATAGCATTGGGCACGTGTTTCCACACTAAGGTAAATTCCCATTTTGGCACTAAAAGGTCTTGCAAGTCAACACTAATGTAGTTTCAACCCCTATTTCCCCTCTACCTTCAATTATCAGCCACGCTAGCCTTCTTTAGACAGTATCCTATCCGGGCTTCCAGCCAAACACGCATTAAGAATGTTCAATATTAATTACAGCTCTAGGAAACTCTCTTAATATAGTACACTAATACGTGCCCAATATGTATTTAAGAGATGGGTTAGGGCACCTGTTAGTGTACTAGTTATATAGTACACTAACAGGTGCCCTAACCCATCTCTTAAATACATATTGGGCACGTATTAGTGTACTATATTAAGAGAGTTTCCTAGAGCTGTAATAAATATTGAACATTCTTAATGCGTGTTTGGCTGGAAGCCCGGATAGGATACTCTCTTAAGAAGGCTAGCGTGGCTGATAATTGAAGATAGAGGGGAAATGGGGGTTGAAACTACATTAGTGTTGACTTGCAGGTCCTTTTAGTGCCAAAATGGGAATTTACCTTAGTGTGGAAACACGTGCCCAATGCTATGCATTACATGTATGATGGGATCAAGTAGCACAAGTGCCCAATGCACACTAAATGCAATGCGTTGGGCACGCGAACGTATTTTTATCAATACTTTGTCCCTCAATGTATACCCAGGTCGAAAAAACAGTTGAAAATGAGTTACCAACTGGTACCATTTGATACCAGTTGGGATTAATCAGTCCAGTACTCTCTAACTCTCTCCCCTATTTATTCCAGATAAGCCATGGTATCCCTTTTAACAGTTAATCCTATCTGGGCGGAGGATCTCGGTTTCCCAAACGATTTAGCAAATCCCTTCTGATTTATTTATAAGCAGTGATAGGCCACATAATTAATTCCTTAGTGAAAATGCGCATCATACATTTACTCAAAGAACCACTGCGCTCACGACTTCGTAGCAGACTATTCGTCGATGGTATATATTTGTTCTATTATAGTCATACGTGGACAATCGTGTGGACGTTTTGGTACATTTCCAAAAAAATAAACTGATGCACATAACAAACGCAACCAACATTCATATCCTCAAACAGTCACTAACTGACAGTATTCCCTAAATCGCACTACTAAACTAACACGTGCCCACTATGTCCCAGAGAAATCGGTATGGGCACATGTCTGTGTGTGTGCCCAACATGTACATAATGGATCGATTTGGGCACGCGTTTGTTATCAAGAGTTTCCTACGATTACAATGGATTAGGGTAGCATGATATATATATATACAATGAGCCCACTTTCACCATCAGCGGGTTACATAGCCTATTGGTAACGTTACGATGTGGACTTGATATCAACACTTGGTATCATGGGTTCGAATCCGCTCTGATGCCGCTAAAATTTTCTTTTATCATATAAGACATGGTGAGTAGCGGTTCTTTTAGTAAATGTATCATGCGCATTTTCACTAAGGAATTAAATCTGTGGCCTACATCACTACTTCTAAATAAATCAGAAGGGATTTGCTAAATCGTTTGGGAAACCCAGATCGTCCGCCCAGATATATAGGATTAACGGTTGAAAGGGATACCATGGCCTATCTTGAATAAATAGGGGAGATAGGGGTTGAAAGTTGAAACTCTTAAGTGCGATTTTTAAAATGTATCTCAGTGGGGGAACGAGTGCCCAATGCATTGCATTAAGTGTGCATTGGGCACTTGTTCTACTTGATCCCATCATACATGTAATGCATAGCATTGGGCACGTGTTTCCACACTAAGGTAAATTCCCATTTTGGCACTAAAAGGTCTTGCAAGTCAACACTAATGTAGTTTCAACCCCTATTTCCCCTCTACCTTCAATTATCAGCCACGCTAGCCTTCTTAAGAGAGTATCCTATCCGGGCTTCCAGCCAAACACGCATTAAGAATGTTCAATATTAATTACAGCTCTAGGAAACTCTCTTAATATAGTACACTAATACGTGCCCAATATGTATTTAAGAGATGGGTTAGGGCACCTGTTAGTGTACTAGTTATATAGTACACTAACAGGTGCCCTAACCCATCTCTTAAATACATAATGGGCACGTAATAGTGTACTATATTAAGAGAGTTTACTAGTGTTGAAATATATACATTGAACATTCTTAATGCGTGTTTGGCTGGAAGCCCGGACAGGATACTGCTAGTAGTATATTACAGATATATAATACATGTACTTAGTATATAACAGTTATATACTACTAGTAGTATATACTAGTCCAAGAAGACTAAAGGTAGAGACATTTACATTAACATTTGGACGTTTTTTTTTTAACATGTCATACCTTTAGTCCTAGTCCATAGTGTACACGTTCTGTATCTAGCCACTTATCCACCCAAAAAACCCTCCAATTTGGTTGGAAATATTTCGGCTACTCACCTGAATTTTCACGACTAGGCAGATGTTTACTCTCTTTCTGCAATTGTGCTGTCCCAAATACGTTTACAAGTTGTAATTCTGGTAAAATTAACACTTTTCCGAGGTAAACACAGCCCGATGTTTGATGACCAAGAATTCCCGTAACATGCTATTCAACGCAATTGCACATGGTAGTATTGTATTCGCCGTGTAGACATTTGCATAACACACGGCTCGCGAATATAATACCGTTGCATGTATAACCTGTACGCGCGCGCGCCGTATCCTCTATAAATATACAGTAGAGGATACGGCGCGCGCGCGTGCAGGTTATACATGCAACGGTATTATATTTGCGAGCCGTGTGTTATGCAAATGTCTATACACGCGGAATACAATACTACATTGTGCAATTGCGTTGAATAGCATGTTACGAAAATTCTTGGTCATCAAACATCGGGCTGTGTTTACCTCGGAAAAGTGTTAATTTTACCAGAATTACAACTTGTAAACGTATTTGGGACAGCACAATTGCAGAAAGAGAGTAAACATCTGCCTAGTCGTGAAAATTCAGGTGAATAGCCGAAATATTTCCAACCGAATTGGAGGGTTTTTTTGGGTGGATAAGTGGGTAGATACAGAACGTGTACACTATGGACTAGGACTAAAGGTATGACATGTTAAAAAAAAACGTCCAAATGTTAATGTAAATGTCTCTACCTTTAGTCTTCTTGGACTAAGTATATACTGTGTTACGCCGGAACTACTTTCGCCAAACTCAAAATCGAATATGTGCCCGGGGCACGCATTGGAAGATATAGCCGTAACTTGTAATCTAATGTTCCTAAAGGCTAATCAATTACAAACTTGTCAGAAAAGAAATGGTGTGTAAACTGTAATTGTAAAACAAAATAATAAATTACGAGTACCGGTATGACTTGTCATTGTTTAATTGCAACTTTGCGTTTAACAGCAACTCTTCATGGGATTGTGTGACTATGACTATGTGCCTATGCTATGCTATGCCATGGACTGCAAAATCGAATACAGATAATAAGCCAGGCAAAGTAAGGCAGCTGAAATGCCGCACACAAAACCGGCACGCCATCGCGAGAGGAGCGCGGCGGCAACGGGGTGGTTGGCGGCCTTGCGTGATGTTGTGATCGCGTCTCGTGCGGCCGCTGAAATGACCACTTACCATTCCAAATTGAGCCAAATATATACTTCACTTCTTATTAGAAAAAAGTCCAACAGCTTCAGCGTCTTAGGCAACACCTTCTGAAAATCCGCAAAACGATAGAAAGCTAAATAAAACAGCAAACTTCAATAGAATTTCTAAAATAACTGCTCGTCATTCCCGTGGTGTTGTCAGCTGACTTGCGCCGATTTCCGATTAATTTACCAACAAACTTTTAGGATTAGCGCCATCTCTCGCTTGTAGCATTATAGTGAGGAGTTTGAATCAAAGTCATGCATGATCAAAGGGCATAGAAAGGAAAAGGGATAGTTCAAGGGGATATTTTTTCCCCGATATATTTATAATCAATCATTTTAATGGAGTTCGTAATATTAATAGATGCTGCATGTCCATCACACAAATCCGACCGAACCGTGCACTGCATAATCTGGTCAGTCCGGCAGACTTCTCAGCTCGGTGATACCAGAAATATTATGTGTGACCCGGCACCCCCCCCCCCCCCCCAAACTCGGTATTATTTCGGGTACGCATCGTTCCCTCCCTTTGAAAGCACCCCCCTATCTCAGGACTGCCAACATTTCTGAACCCCCCTTTCGCGGGCTTTTCACAGGCTTTTCCTGCCTTGGAGACCCCCCTAAATCCGGAACACTGCTCAATGTACCCCCCCCCCCCCCCCCCCCCCTATCTCAGGTGCGCTAGCAGGAATTTCAGGAATTTGATCCCGGGATTTTATCAATTTTTAATCAAAACAAGTCATAGTCATCAATTTAAAACATTCAAATAAAGCACTCATTTAGCTTGGGCTATTTTAGTTTTTTACTTAGAATACTTAGGCTGAGGTCTGTCAGTAGTTGCCCACTAATCATTGTTCTCGTTTTTTTTTAATGGTTCTCACAACTTAGCTCAGTCATAGTCGATTTCCGAAAGCAAAATATTGGATCTAGATCATCACTTTCAAATTTAATGTAGTTATATTCAGTAAGACAATTTAACACGAGTTGAGAGTCTGCAAATCCCCTCGGATTAGATCTTCGATAGTCCTGTAGATATTTCTAGGACCTGGACATAGTTCATAAGTCTAAAGTTTTTATTTTATTTTTTTATTATTCACGTTCTAAAATGGTTTCTATAGAAAATTCAGCGAGGTTGCCACCTTGGGCATTTTTTTTTTTGTATAAGCATTATAAAGATAATTAGCTAATTTGCATATTTTGAAATAAGGTCCGGGGTCAGCCATTCAGAATATCTTTAAAATGCTTATATAAAAAAGTTGCCCAAGCGGTTGCCAAGGTGGCAACTTCGCTGAATTTGATATAGAAACCATTTAGAACATGAATAATTAAAAACATTGGACTAATGAACGTCTCCCGAGGTCTAATATATACGAAATATAGGACCGTCTACAGGACTATTATACTCGTTTTATATCAATGATTTATGACCGTTCTGTTTATCATTTTCATATTGTTCTCTTTGGTATACTGCAAGAGAGGCATGTCCCTCAATTAACTCACAAAGATGTATTGCTATATATAAACCTGTTTATGTTCATTGCCTAATTGTTTGCATTTTGTTGTTATAACCGCCGCATAATCATTTATTTGTATTGATAAAAAAAACCTCCTAATACACTCATTATATACTCAGTTTCATTATACATCAATGCCAGACAATTATGAGAATGACATGCAATAACTTCTGGATTTAAATATATTCAGGATTTACCTTTGCAGTCAAAGTGGGACCTAGATAAGATTGATACCGATCACTAATTATACTTAAATTAATTTTCAAGGTATTTACTAATTATTAGTAGAGGATCTCTTTAATCCGCCGTTGCCCGTTGGCACCTTTCTTGGCAAGGCCAATTATATTGTGAATTCAACCTCGGATGCGTCCGCTGAACAGGAGTAAAATATGTATGGTGTATAATAGTATATGGGGGGGGGGGGGGGCGGTCTTCCCCCAACTTGGGCTAGACAGGAGAGGGCCTGAGGGGGCCTCCCTATATAAAATGTCCTTTTCCTGTGAACGAACGTGCCCCTGTCAGGCCTGCATGCATCCCACGCATTTCTTGCAGTCGATGGAGTCCAAATTCCTATCATTATTATTTTGAACACTATTCTAATTATTTTGGGAAAAAAATATTTTGTTATTTGTTGTTGTGGCAAACAAAATGTTGATATAATGATGCACGGTAGGTAAATAACTAATTCTATAAACGTTTGTTTTTATTTTGATTGTGATTATGCTCCCCGCATAGGCCTATATCTGCATCGATGGGGTCACCTCTCACACCGTCTTCCCGGCTTTTGATTGATTGATTTTTTATTCTCCGTTATAAAAAATACAACAAAATTAATATAAATACAAGTTCACATTTAAAACAACGGCTGGATGGCCCATTTTCAGGTGTGCCAAGATGACACACCATGCATGATCATGTAGTTGGCTTAATCATATATGACTTAATCAGTTGGTTTAACCATAGTGTATAGTCAGTGCTTAATCATGAGTAAGTAAGTTTCGTATTATTAGATCCCCACAACCTCGCGCCCCTCCCATTTTAGCCACTAAAATATCAATTTGCCAGTTTGCAAGGACTATTTCCAACAAGCTATCCAGTAGTCAGTTTCAACTGATGATTAGATCATCCATATCTTTTTGCACATTATAACGGATATTATAACGAAGTATATACATGTACCAATTTTATCATCGAGTACTGAGTTCCTTGATAACATTATACTCATAATACATAAAGGCGTATTATAGGAGGCGGGGTTAGGGAGCCAAAAGCACCTGAAATTCTGGCAAAACCATGCCATAGTTCTAGTTCTAGTTCTATGGTAATACTCATCAACGCCTGTTCAGCATCTAGATTCAGGCAAATCCATGTCATATTCGAGGAAATGTTTCATTTGGGCAAAAGTCATATAATTTTCGGACTAATCCATCAAAATATATAATTTTCGGGCATCATGCAAAAAGGAGAGGGTTGGGCACTTACCCCCCCCCCCCCCCCCACGTGCCCCATGCTCCCCTCATTTATGACTCCAGTGTATAAGTGATATAACGCAGGAGTGAAATTCAATCGAACGCGGCAATATGACAATGAATGAGCAGCTCGGTAAAGAATACAATTCGCCAATTTCTTCTTCCTCAAATCAAGATTCACGCGGATGCCTTTTTGTGGGTCGGGGGGGGGGGGGGGGGGCGGGGGGGGGGGGTGAGGAGGGCGGGATGCAAACTCAAGTAGCCTAGTCTAGATATATAACAGCTCTCGAATTTACTCGAACTTTGATTTTGTTTGTTTTATCCGTTATCATGATCATCGGTCAATAATTATCTCAGAATAGATTCTGTCTCCAAGGTAAAGCCTTCCATTAGCAGTAAATAATGAAAAGTCTGCTGAATTTACACACAAAGATGGGCATTATAAAACGAGATCGGTTAATTTTCTTTATACACATTATCGACTAAAGCGGGCGCACTCACTTAAAAATTAATTAAAGTCCCCCCTTCATCAACGAATATGTCGGCGGAAAATTCCACAAATCCATCTGAAAAACGCAAGGTTTCTGGCCTTGCGACGGCTTATTTGGTTCTCTACAATGTAGTCCTGTGTGCAGGGTGAGTCTATTTACATGATGTATTTGATCGTTTAGCTCTAAGATGTCACTGACTTGACTTTGATTAGAAAAATGTTGATGGGTGCATTTTTTGTGAGTGTGAATTAGCGTGAAGGCACCCACTCAGTGCGATGGTATGCGAGCGATCTGGGCCGAGGCACGGCGCGGGGACCGCTGGCAACGCAGCCCACGCTCCGCTGCATCTGGTTGGGTCCAAGGTGTAAAACATGTGCAAATGCAATGCAATCCTGGCGTACCGTGTGAATGAATGGGCGGATGAATCGAGATGTCACTCTGAGCAAAGATGCAGATGTACTTAATGCATGCCATTGTTGATTATGATATCGGCTGTTTATGGTGGAGATTGCATGAAAAAGAGTAGAATAAAATTAATAAGATTAATTAACATCAATGTCATTGATCAAATTATTAAAACATAGAAATATGATGAATTCACAGCATTTGGTCTTTTTTTTGTTGTTGAAAAAAGTCTGCCATCAGGCATCAATCGTGTCGATTAATAATAATAGGCAGTTTACTTTGGGCTTGTTGACGTTGTGTACACATGACATGATTCATGATTGTTCACAATTTTTCAGAAAAAGGGGGTCAATCTTCACATGAAATCTTCAATATGAAATATTTGTGGAAAAGGAGATCGAGAAAGGGTACATTCAAACTAATGAGAAATGAACAATATTCACAGAGATGAGCAATGGTCCAATCAGTTGAACCATTTATACGCTGGAGATAAGCATACCGCCCATTCGTACACTGTACTGTTCAACAGTTGAACGTTGTGTTTTAGGACACATCGGCAAGGAAAATGGAAAGGAAATAATAATTTTTTTTCTATATTTTGCGGTCTTCAAAACAACAGTCGGTAATTATTATCAAAGTATATGAATTGTGGATCACATAAACAAATTTGTTTTTGCATTTGCTGGTAAATGGAGGGAGGAATCGGCCGACAGAAAAAGTTTTTGTGTTGGATAGTGCAGCAGGCTGAAGAGGTTGATCTCCGCACAACGCTATTGTAATATAGCTATGTGTGGTTTGGGGTGGGGGGGGGGGGGGGGGGGGTGAACTATTCAACCCCCCTGAACAATAGATATATCTATGCCAGTGATCACGAAGTATTTCTTAAATTTTGTTTCTACCATACTTTGACTTAATCCTTGGACTCAATCCTGGGATCTTATTCTAGTTACATTTTGATTTCTTCAATCACAATTAAATAATCTGTAATCATTGGTATCATTTGTTTCTTCAGATGGTTATCAGTGACAGAGGGTACCACCATTGGCCTTTATAATGACTTTAAACTCAATCCTTGGACTCGAATCATATTCCCGTAATCCTGTAACATTTTGATATCTTCAATTTTCATCAATTAATCATCTTTAATCATTGGTATCATGTTTTTATTCCAGATGGTTATCAGTGGGGGTGATGGGGGTGAACCACTACCTGGCAGAGGGGACCAACGTTGGTCTCTATGACGCCATTGAACTCCCCCTCAAAGCCTTTCAAACAGCGGCCATCTTAGAAGTAAGTATTCTAGCTTCTTGATTTAACCCTAACCCTAACCACATGCAAAACAATAATTTGCATGCATACTTTGTAGATGGCCCCATGGCACGCTGAGAGTGGGTTATGGTTCCTTGGTGATGCTGCATTTCGATCTTGTTTGTCAAAACAGAGGGCCCTTGACGTCCAGTCATGGGATCCAGTGTTCCAAACTATTTAAAGCCAAATAACAGTTTTGGGAAAGTTACCGAAAACATCTATATTGGTCAAACTAACTGATCAATATGGTTGAATAAATATTTTAAAAGGGCTTGTGTGGTAAAATCAGAACCTAAGCATCGTTAAATGCAGGAATATCGGAAGAAATCCAATGGCCTCCCATGAAATTGATAAATTCACCAACCCGCGCCGCTAGCGCTGGGCTGGAGATATCGACAAGCCCGCATACCCCGCCGCATACCTGATACCACATGGAGACCATGTGGTTTTTTGCATGTAGCGTATGCGCGATTCCGCGTTGGCGATAAATTTGCGGCAAATCAGTTTTATAATTTTGCAAATATATCAATTAGTAGGCGGTTTCCTGGCCAAATAATTATAATCCCATATTAGTAAAATTATATTCTTTCACATGGTTGGTAATAAGAGCGTACATTTCATTTTTTGTGTGTGGGGCATTTCCCACTACTGTCATTTACCTTTAATGCCCTAGCATTCATGTCATTCAGCAAGTCCTAGTCTGCATTGCTGTTCTGAATACAGTCCTGAGAATAAATGGATACCATGGTCTGGTGTTGCATGTTTTGGGTTCGTTCCAAGTAACCACACAAACGTAGTGCAATTGCAAAGAGTGGTGTGTTCTAACTTGTCTTTAATCCTTGTTGTTGCATTGCATAGGGTGATGTGTTCTAACTTGTCTTTAATCCTCTTTGTTTCAGGTTGTGCACTGCATGATAGGGATCGTTCCCTCATCGCCCATACTGACAGCGTTCCAAGTGACCTCGCGGTTGGTCCTACTCTGGCCCGTCACACACAGCGTCATACAGGTGAGAACAGTCTGAACACAGTTGTCTAATATACACAATATTGTAGAAGATTTACTCAAAATGACCTAGTAACTAGTGTGCACAAACTGACGAAGGAAGGGTTGATAACATGTGTATTTCTGTGATCGTATACGTCCACTGAGTGACATGTGAAAATTCCATGGTAAATTAATGTTGTATGACCGTTCATAAAAAAAGCAAAATAACGCTTAACCCACTACTGTGCAAAGCAGCCATTTTTTGTGACGGGTTCAATTTTTTGGCAATCCTGCACTTTAGTTGGATATATATTGTTTTTGCTGAATTTTGGTCGCTAACTTCAATTTTCATACTGCCCATAGTCTATAGCCACTAAATCTAATTATAGCCAATATTCTAACCTATAGCCACTAAATCTAACCATAGCCACCAAATCTGACTTATAGCCACTAAATCTGACCTATAGCCACTAAATCTGACCTATAGCCACCAACTTTAGGGTTATGGTTAAGGTTAGGGTTGAAGTTAGCAACCAAAAATAATATATCCAACTAAAGTGCAGAATTGCCAATTTGTTTTTAGAAATAACCAAATGACTACTGCACTATCAATCATTTGTTAATTCTCAATCACTCTTGGATTTGTGTCAATGCTAACAGGTTCAGAATTATACAAGTTTAATCATACATATCTAACTACGTCTTGATTTTGCTGCATTAATACTTGATCAATGGAACTAATTTGTCAGTATTATTTGTTAATTTTTGTTAAAATTCTGTTTTGTTTAGGTTCAGAATGAGATGAGTTTAATCCTGTTCCTCATCCCCTGGACGGTGACAGAAGTCATACGCTATGCATTCTACGTCTTTGCATTACTCAATCGCCTGCCATACTTCATCATGTGGCTGCGCTACACACTCTTCATAGTGCTCTACCCAATGGGGGTGACTGTAAGTACATCAAATTAGAAAATAAAAAGTGATTATAACTATATGTGACCTTACACCACAAAACGACCGTTATGTCGCGGACAAAGTTTCTCTGTTATTAGCTGAAATAGTCAAATTTGGTTACAAATATGAGATTCAGGATTTGTGTATTTCCTGAATAAAGGTATCTTTATCTACCTTCTGTGAAATTTTGATTGTCAGAAATCATTTTTAAATATGTTTTTTTCATTGAATACAAATTATCAGATTACAGCGCTTGAATAGCACCGATCTGTGAAGTGGCCCGTTTCTCCCTTATTTAAAAACTGCTTCAGCCATTTTCCAAATCTTTGGCACTCATTTTCAAGGGGTCTGCCTTGTATGAGTATGACAAATTATATACCATTTTAAAGGTAATGAATTCTACTGTAATGTCATGTGAAAATCAGCATAATAATTTTCCCCGACTTATTGGTCGTTTTGTGGTGTAAGGTCACATATTCATTTGATGCATCTTCGTTCTTTGGATTCTGACTAACTTGCTGTCACCAGAACATGCACATTTGCATGTGCTGGACAATTCCTTCGGATTAAGTTGCCCTTTCCTATTTGGGAAAGTGGCACCTTGGATGCATTTAATGATAGATTGAGATTTCATTTGTTTGAAACATCATTTTAAAGGGAGACTTTCTTTATCCCCTCTTCTTACTGTCCCCATCTTCCTTCTTCCTCCGGTACTGTGCAGAACCTCCTAGCAGTATACTCGCACAAGTTGATGCTGAGCTCTCAGTCGGTGCAGACAGGAGTCTCAGGGCAGAAAAAAAAAAAAAATTGTCCAGTATATTTACAAAATTAAAAACAATCACAGCAGATGCGCTAAATTCCCAGGATGACATCTTTCAGCCTATCTCTGAAGATGTCTGTAGAGGTGGCATTGATGGTTTCCTGGGAGAGGGAGTTCCACAGATGGATGGTGTCTGGGAAAAATGTCCCTCTCAGCAAGGATGTCCTCGTCTTGGGGATGGCAAACCGTTGGTTATGGCCTCTTGTTGGTGATTGGATGGGTATCAGCCGGTCGGAAGGGATGTCAATGAGCTTGTTGTGAATTCTATACATTCTTCCTTCTTTGTCTGTTTGACATTTCCAAATAATATTGCCATCCCTTTAGAACATCTTCATATTAGGTGGGTATTGCAGAATATAAACATTCAAAATTATTGTAATTATTGGTATTATTAAAATTGTTGGTATTATTAAAATTGGTATTATTGTGATTATTAAAATTGGTAATATTGGTATTATTAAAATTAAATTATTAAAATTATTATAATTATTTGGTAGTGTCAGAAATATCTCAAATCTGTCCTAATTCTTGATAAGTGACATCATGATATGATTGACTCTGTTGGGGAAATGAGATAATATTTTATTGATGATAGCGAATCGGAACTCAAAATTATCATAAAACGATTTCCATATTATTGAAATAGGATCATCAACGGATTTGAGAATATTAGTGGAAGTTCTGTTAACATTATACTTATGGTGAATTTCCGAAGACATTTTGGTTACAAGTTAAAAATGCTGAAATTTTCAAACTGGTGCAGAAAACTCGATTTGCTCTTGAAAAAAAATTGTTTTCTTTTCTTGCCTTGTACAGGGTGAGCTATGGACTATCTATCAAGCATTGCCGTACGTCAAACGCACTGGTCTGTACTCGCTGCAACTACCAAACGACTACAACATTTCTTTTGATTACTACAGCGTCCTAATCTTCCTTATGATTCTCTATATTCCAAGTAAGTTCCTAATATGGTCATAAACTCACCAGATTCTAAAACACTTTTTTAAAATCTGCATCTTTGAAACATTAATCTTTTTAATTGCAATCATTTATTATTTTGTTTTGAAGTATTATTAGCCTAACAACTTTAGAGAATTCATTGAAATCGTTAACTTTAATACGTTTCTGTAGATGTCTGATGATCATGGTCAGTAATAAGAACATGTATTTTGTGGACGTGGTGTGGCAAGATTGGTAGAGCGCGCGCTTTCCGATCGTGAGATCGCGAGTTCGAACCTTGTGTAGGCCCGCTGCGTTTGTCCTTCAGGAAGACGAATTAATCCACAATTGCTGCTTTCTACCCAGGTGTATAAATGGGTACCATGGTCGGGTGTTAATTAGCCTTAGCGCCATCATCAGTGGCAGCTCGGCTAGTATGCTCCCCGGGGATTTGAGAAAGTATGCAATATCATTGTGTAGGTTTGAAATGTACCTGATGACCATGGGTAATAATAATTAAATAATTATTTAAGCGCAGTAGAGTATATATTTATAGTAGCTGCGCTATATAAATGTTCATATTATTATTATTATTATTATGTATGCTTTCACCAGATTCAGGCTTTGGGCCGCTAGAAAGTTAAAAATCTTGTTTTTACTTGCCTGACTGTACCACAAGGCCAAAAACGTTTATTTCTAGCATTGTCATATGTATTTAGATTTCTTTACTCATGGCTTTGTGTCTGTCTATTTTTTTTTTTCAGTTTTCCCTCGACTGTATTCACACATGCTTCGCCAGCGGAAGAAAATGCTGAACGGCGATTTGAAGAGAGATTAACCGAGAGTCCGGGACTAGATTTCGTCTTCAAATTCTGTAGGCTTTAATTAATTTTCCTTAAACAATGTGTAATAAAAAAAAAATGTCATTGTAAATTTTCATAATCATGTATAATTAAGAAATATTAGCAAAGAGTCCTAGCCTAGACTAGTTTCTAGGTGCTCTAGATTTGATTTTCCTTTGCAATATGACCATTTCAACTTTTGAAACTTTCCAAATATCATGTGTGGAGAAACATCAACCAAATTCTAGCCTAGGTTAGTTTCTAAGTACTGATGGTTTTTTCAACCAAACGCCTGCAGGAACTGGCATTTCCGTGTGATAGTTTATATAAGAGATTTTCCTTTCCTATTTTGCAATTTTGTCCTCCATCATAAACTTATTGAATGATCGGGTATTTCAAATTGTTTTTAATTGTCAAGTGCAACAACATGAGATTCATGCATTATTCTAGTAAGCTTTTGTTTATCTGATAATAGTAGTGTCTTGCCCACATATTGGATAACAGTTAAGTCTTTTAGATAGATAAATGGTATTTTATAATGTCCATTTTCCCTTGAAACCTTCAATAACTTAAAGCAAAATGGTCGGTAGGCAAATATCACAGCAATCAGATAACTTGTCGGTAAAAAACACAACATTTACAGAGAGACTCCAAGACGATGTGGCTGCCGGTTAAGCGCTCATTACGCAACTTTTCTGAGAAAACTGCCTGATGTGGTCTTTGTGAGCCGTCAGTCCGTGGTCCGTTAGCGGGTTAATTCACATGCAAACTGCTTTTTAAGGGTTGAGTATAATATAAACTTTGAAGGCAGGTTCATTGTAAACAAGCAAAAATGCTGATAGGTAATCAACATTTCTGGGCCACATAACAGCTTGTATTAATAAGATTAATCATATGATTAATAAATTGATCATATACAATTGTAAATCTTTATGTTATGGGCCCCAGGGGGGTGTTTCACAAAGAAACCAAGTTGAAAATTATGAAAAGCCATTTGTAGCTTCGGAATACGACATAGTCAAGAGACCAAAATGCGAATATTTGAATCTTTCAAAAATATTTACATTAATAACTTGAAGCTTCATTGATATAAGAAAATGTTAATAATTTTTAACAAAATGTTAGGCCTGTTTAAAGAAATCGCTTAATAATTTAACAAAAAAACTATAAATGGCTTTCCATAATTTTTAATTCCAACTTAGTGTTAAGTTGGGATCTTTGTGAAACACCCCCTGGTCTTTTAGACAGGTGGTCTTTATGGATCGGTCTATTGGTTAACGGAGATTGACATTCTAATCGTGATAATATTTTCCACAGACTGAGAGTTACAGAGAGTTTGAGTCTTATGAAGAAGAAGTGTAGCTAGCTCGATTGCTGCTTTTTAATTTTGTTTTCTTAAAAAAAAAAAAAAAAACTTTTCAAATGTTGAGTTTCTATTGTCTCTTTATGATCACCTTCAAGTGCAGTGCTGATTTGGTGTGAAGTAGCAACAAATTTGATATGCTTATGGTATAGCTGTATTGGCAAGAATTAGGAGCAATTGTTTAATATTTATCAACTTTTTTCTTCTTTTTAAATCCTTCTTTAGTCCTACGTTCGATTCAAGTCCCATTTTCTTCCTTGAACGGCCTTTTCACCGGGATCTGTTTGAAAGCCTGCAAAATAATACTTTTAATGAGGTATTGTGTTGCTTTTAAAATAGTTTTCAAGCTGGGAACTTGTTTGCTTTTAGAATAAGGAAAGTTATTCTATCGTTAGAAAGCTAGAAGATTGATTGCTTGGAATGTGGATTAGATTGTTTCTAATTTTGTTAATTTTTTTTTTTATCTCAGGCATAGAGAGTTCTTCTTTATTATCAGGATAGTTATTCTAGAAATTTAGAAAATGAATTGCTTTAAATGTGGTCAATGTTGCTTTTTCCTATTTAGCAGTGATTTTTATATAACATTTTATAAATTGAATTTGATGAATAACTTTGATCCCCATGCATACTGGTATGCAGAGGAAAGGTATTTTATTGGACACATAGCATGCATGGATACACAGTCAAAACTGCTTATCAGATAAACAAGGAAAGTGGTCACTGTAGACAGGTTCCCTCTATAGACAGGTTCCATAACATAGTACAGTCAAACCTGTGTATAGTGACCAACCAAGGGAAACAAGGAAAGTGGTCACTATAGACAGGTGACCTCTATAGACAGGTTCTAAACATAATACAGTCGAACCTGTGTATAGTGACTACCCAAGGGAAACAAGGAAAGTGGTCACTGTAGACAGGTGACCTCTATAGACAGTGTTCTAAACATAGTACAGTCAAAGTCAATCCTGTGTATAGTGACCACCCAAGGGAAACAAGGAAAGTGGCCACTGTAGACAGGTGACCTCTATAGACAGGTTCTGTGACATTGTTTTTGTCTGTAGGGGATCACCTTTGGTGGCCATTATAGGCAGGTTGGCTGCTGTAGACAGGTGGCCGCTAAGACAGGTTTGATTTTTATTTGCATTAGGAATGTTCACATTTATTTATTTGTTTTAGACCCTTGTGTTGGGACTTTGACAAATTGTAGGACTTAACAAAAAAAAAAAATGTTTAGTATCTGTTTTCTCACAGTGTATTGACACACTCTCTGGGTTGTTGTTGGTCCATATCGTTAGTTGAGAAAGAGAAGGGCGTTAAGTCACCTTTTGTATTTCAGAGATAATGGCCCGTATTCACAAAGGAGGTTTGTAGGAGGTTTGTACAAACCATGGTTTGACCAAGGTTTACATCTATGGAATGCCATTTGTAAACTGATGGAGAAGGAATGTAAACTCCATACCTGTTAACAATGTTGATTTACAATTTAACGGTATGCGAGCAGCATTCCATAGATGTAAACCATCGTCAAACCATGGTTTGTACAAACCTCCTACAAACCTCCTTTGTGAATACGGGCCAATCATGTTTAAAGTTTAAAAGCTATGTGGCAACCAATGAAGCTCTCTTTTAAATTTGTAGGATGTTCACCAAAACTAAAAAATAACTATTATCTGAAAATGTGTGCATCATGTAGTGGAGGCTCCGGCTTACAAACAATATCCATAATTTAGCAAAAAAATCGACTTACCCCCCTCTCACTCTCACCCGACAATATGTGATATGCTTTCTGCACAAATCTCGATCAGATTGATTTAATTGATTTGATTGATTCGTCTTTTTTTGGTGATTAGAGCTTTGTTTTAATGTGGTAAAATAGTGAATGAGTTATTCTAAATTGTAGATGTATATTGATGTCAACCCTAACTTCCATGTTTATTATATACCAAAGTTACTAGTAACTGCAACAAGAATAAATTGTAATTTTGTTATAGCTAGGAATGTACTGCAACTGATGATTCAAACCTTGAATTAACATTAGTCTTCACAATATTTGAGTAAAATAGCTAGAAATTTTCAGCAACTGATGATTCAAGCCTTGAATTATGAAAGTCTTCACAATATTTGAGTAAAATAACTAGAAATGTTCAGCAACTGATAATTCAAGCCTTGAATTATGAAAGTCTTCACATTATCTGTTAGTCAGTAATAAAAAATAAAAAATTACTTCCGTAAATCTTGACTTGTTTAATCATAGATAATCATTTTTTGGCCTGTTACATGGTTTTGAACAGGGTTGTCCCTTATTAAAAAGCTTTTCTTTCTGGCAGCAAAAATGACTTAAATTTTCATCATTATCTGATATAATTGTTCTTGCCTTAGAATACCACCAAATATCATTTGTTTAAACGTGAAACATGATATGCTAGATGAAATTGTATGTGTCAGTAAACGGGTCATGCGACTTTGGCTAAATAAGAATGAACGTAAGTTTTGAAGAAGTTTCTTACCTACATTTATAGAAAGAGCTTGTGTCTCTATTGAATGCACTTATGGTAGGCTTGTTTTATAGCATTAATTCATGTGTTTGTTTATACAGGGCACTAGCACTAGCCCGCTTGCCCGGGGCAAGTACAAATTGGGCAAGTAAAATTTCATAAATTGTCTTGTTTGCTTGCCCGATCGGGCAACTAAATAACTGTTCACTACAAAAGAACAATGTATCATCTAGACGTAAGACGGCAAGTAAATTTTATATTGGGGCAAGTAAAATGTCAAAATGTATGAATTTACTTGTCCGAACGGGCCAGTTCAGAAACAAGTTAGTGTGGAGGCTCGGTTTACACTTGATATTAATTAAGTCTTGTAATTGATGTAAATGTAAGTGTTATTCTTTTGTGGTGTGTGAAATTATCCAGCTCATTCATATTCCCTTGTAAATTTGAATCAAATTACCGACTGTTACCTTGTTATGTATATTAAAAAAGAAAAGAAAAAAATATGTTTTTTACGTCTGTGAAATTCGATGAAACTTGATAGACCAGTTAACTAAACTAATCAAATTTATGTTAGTTTCTTGCTTGATGACTTTTTAAAAAAGTAGACAAGTACTGGAGTTTATTTGTTTGTGAATAATGGGGAAAAACAAATGACGTTATTCATAGTTGCTATAAAGTTACCAGAAGGTTTGTGTAATGATCAACATTATAGGTGCACCTGTAAAGTGTCAGAAATTGCCTAAAATGACATTTGAGACTTCAATCCTCTACCAAAATCATCGTAAGATATGTCTGAATGAAGTGTGAAAGTTTCATTGAAAAAGAACACTGCTTTCCTGGTTAAAAAAGCGAAAAAAATATGCGTCAGTTTTTACAACAAATTACTGTATGACTCTTATGAGGATTATGACCGTTAATTAACGCTTTTGAGCTGAATGATACATATCGTCATACTAAAGGGCCATTAAAAAAAATCTAACCCTATTTTATTCTTCTCTTACCACAAGCTAAACAACGCGGTAGAAGAGAAACGAGGAAGCTCCAAGTAATTTTCGTGGAGTTAGACACAATACAGGCCTCACTTTAACAGGTGTGTTCATGTTATTTGCAAATGTAAATGAAAAAGAGCAAAGAAAAAGGGTTTCTCCTGGATCCGAAACCAAGACCTCCGGATTGCCTCACCGGTGCTCTACCGACTGAGCTATAAAAAGCCCTAGTGCGGTGTTCATCCCTGAAACCCCTAAGTTTTCAATGCTCGTATGATACATTATGTGACCTTACACCACAAAACGACCAATAAGTCTGGGAAAATGATGATGCTGATTTTCACATCACACCACAGTAGAAATCATTACTTTTAAAATGGTACATAATTTGTCATATTCAGACAAGGCAAACCCTCTGAAACTGAGCGCCAAAGATTTGGAAAATGGCTTTAATAGTTTTAAAACAAGGGAGAAACTGGCCACTTCAAATCTCGGCGTCCATTCAAGCGCTGTAATCTGATAATTTTTATTTGATGAAAACAAATACTTAAACATGATTTCTGATGATCACCATTTCATAGAAGGTAGATTACGATACTTTCATTCAGGAAATACAAAAATCCTAAATCTCATATTTTAACAAAATTTGACTTTTCAGCTAATAACAGAGAAACTACATGTATATCAGCGACGTAACGGTCGTTTTGTGGTGTATGGTCACATATGAGACATTTCTTTCAAGAACTCCCACCAAAATGGAAATCACATTCTTTGTTTTTTATTTAGATTGTATAATTTTTGTCAATATCAGCTCCCACCAAAATGGATTATTGAATAAAATCTGTGACTGTTGAATAGCATTAATAATCCTCTACATTATAGTTTCTTTAATTTGTTTCATCTTCCTTTTGAATGTCAAAATTCAAGATATTGTTATCTCTTTGAAAATTGACAAGAAAGCGAGACGCTCGTAGTAAATCTTAAATGCTGCTTAAATGTTGCCCTGTACATTCATACTATCCGTAGTTACTGTAATTTGTAATTGAAGATAATTAATTCAAATATAAATATTAATTTGTAATTGAAGATAATTAATTCAAATATAAATATTAATTTGTAATTGAAGATAATTAATTCAAATATAAATATTAATTTGTAATTGAAGATAATTCATTCAAATATAAATATTAATTTGTAATTGAAGATAATTCATTCAAATATAAATATTAATTTGTAATTGAAGATAATTAATTCAAATATAAATATTAATTTGTAATTGAAGATAATTAATTCAAATATAAATATTAATTTGTAATTGAAGATAATTAATTCAAATATAAATATTAATTTGTAATTGAAGATAATTAATTCAAATATGAATATTAATTTGTAATTGAAGATAATTCATTCAAATATAAATATTAATTTGTAATTGAAGATAATTCATTCAAATATAAATATTAATTTGTAATTGAAGATAATTAATTAAAATATAAATATTTATTTGTAATTGAAGATAATTCATTCAAATATAAATATTAATTTGTAATTGAAGATAATTCATTCAAATATAAATATTAATTTGTAATTGAAGATAATTCATTCAAATATAAATATTAATTTGTAATTGAAGATAATTAATTCAAATATAAACATTAATTTGTAATTGAAGATAATTCATTCAAATATAGCTATTAATTTGTTATCGAAGAAATAGTGTAGTAACTGTCTGTATAGCTGCATAATGTACTTGTGAGTTGAGACCTGGGGGGTGTTTCACAAAAGATTTTAAGTTGAACTTGACTCTTAAGTTGGACCTAACTGATATGGAAAGCTATCAGTTTGTTTGTAAAATTGTTTAATAGAACAGTTCTGTTTTAAAAAGCATACATTAAAACAAATGAAATTAAGGAATTTAGACAAGATTGTTCAAGAAATAGTTGATCAGAACATAATGATTTCAGGATCATTACCCGAAAAGTAGCAGAATTTGAATAAATCGGAATAAAGTAGAAGAAAATAATTGAAACTTGAAACTGTTTCCGAATCACTCTATATCTGAAAGAAGGGTACGCCATATAGTTTAGTATAAATCTAGAATAAACGATGAAGAAATAATGGAAAATGCAACATTTTCAAGAATTATTTGATGAAATTATGGTTTGATAATCATTATCCCTTATGAAAATTGTGATGTTCCAGAAATAAAGTACTTGTTTTTAAATCAATAATACCGTGTGATGTAGTACTTCTTACAATGAATGGGATGTGTCGACAATATGTGACCGGCTATAGCAGAAATGGGCAATTAAAGTTCACATAATGTGTGTAAAAGACTTGTAAAATTGATTGTAAAATTGAAACAATCATATCTTCGCCAATTATTATTGACCAATTTGTTAGAACAAAGCATTAAATGAAAGCTTTTGAAGAGGCCTTTCTAATGGTATACAAAAACTCCATTTTGATTTTTACCGACAAGTGCAGGGTTTTGCTGTAGCCGGTCACATATTGATATGGGTGGAATTCACAAAGGAGGTTTGTAGGAGGTTTGTACAAACCATGGTTTGACCATGGTCTACATCTATGGAATGCCATTTGTAAACTGATGGAGAAAGAATGTAAACTCCTTGTTAACAATGTTGATAGGAGCAGCATTACATAGATGTAGACCTTTGTACAAACCTTCTACAAACCTCCTTTGTGAATTCCACCCATTGTGATTGCTTTGATCAAGCTTGTACATAAGAATTAACTCGAACCCTTCACCTCCTTTTGACCAGTAGATGGTAGGAGTCATTATTAGGAGCTGTGCCCAAGCAAATGCCCCCACCCCAAATAATTCCTTTTTAATTTGTCTTCCATAGGAAATCAGTGTAATTTTGCTCTGGTTCATAAAGTTACGAACCAGCTAGAGCACTATAACACTGATTTTCCTATTGAAAACAAATTTATTCGGATGGGCATATTTCAGCCAATACTTCACATATTCAATTGATTTTCAACATTTGGACATTATTTTCTATGCTCTTTCGGAAAATGAAGTTCAAATTTGGAAATTCTAAAAATAGTTTTTTGGTGACGTCGCACTTCACCACTCTATCTATATTCATGGTCCCAATAGCCTTGTTACAAGAAGGTTCGGTTCCACTGCATATCAAAGACCACAAACATATGTGACCCGCTATAGCAAAACCCGGCACTTGTTGGTAATCCATGTTTTGAAGAAATGTGCATTTTAAGTTCACACAATGTGTGTAAAAGACCTATGATTGTAAATCATATCTTCGCCAATTATTGACCAATTAGTTAGAACAAAGCATCAAATGAAAGCTTGTGATGAGCCTTTTCTAATGGTGTGAAAATCTACCTTTTGATTTTTACCGACAAGTGCCGGGTTTTGCTATAGCCGGTCACGTATGACAAGCAATTCATACTGCGATATACCATTACAATTTTTGTTATCATTTTATTGAACACAAAAAACCACTGCTGTCGAACATTACAGGGGTCTACATCATAATCATTAAATAATTCACTTTTTCTTTTCATATAATCCACCATAAAACTAAAAATACATTTAAATATATCTACACTTTCACATGTTGTACAATATCCAGTCAAGTCTTGGAATAGAATATATTTACAGAATAACATAATAGAGACTATTAACTATACATATAGGTGTATACATGTATATATATTATATATATACATATATATCTACATCTATCTTGGACAGAATAACTTCGCATACACAGAAATATTTGTTGGCTCAAAAAGCAACTTGATATCAACTGAAAAATTGATATTGGAATTTGCTCTTCAATCTTTCACGAGTATAAAGTAGAGAACATTCACAAACTACAGAATTTATAATCCAAGATAAACCATTAAGGAATTTTTTGTAACAACTATTCATACAAGTTGTACACCATGAATTTCTTTATGAGCATAAAATAATGTTGTAAAGCATTTTTATGATTACATAAAGTAGAAATATATGACAGAGTCAATGGTAACTGAAAGTTTCAGCCTTTAAAACATCTAGACTTTAAAACATTACATTTATTTATTTATTTATTTTAAACATATACATTTTAATACCATGTGTCTATTTGACTTACTTTTTAGTTTATTTATATCAATTCAAAATGTCATGCCTTAACTTAACTATTTGAATAAAACCTACAAGCACATATAATAATTATAATAATATGATGGATAATTCAACTTAATAAATATGATATAATTTTACAATATTAAAGCAATATGAACTAGAGCAAAAAAAAAGGGAATGTTGTACATAATATCAAACTCAAAATAAAAATTCCATACCTATTGTTTAGAAAGGCTGACATAATTGAATCTAAACTTTGATTTCGACTAAATAGCTTGGTTTTCAATTAGAATAGAGATACAAGTATTAAACGTTTCATATTGCACCATCAATATCAACAATAGATAAATGTTAAGTCTATCAATACATGTTTATAACGCGTGGTTATCAGAACACTGTCTGTTGTCTTTAAAATAATGGAACTAAATGAAGGTATAGAATGAAATCTGCAGGAATGAATGTTTCATAAATATTGTACTACACACATCACTGTCTTGTGAATTACTCTCACAGTGCTACAAGTTCAGTATTACAAATCCAATACTTGAATTTCTTTCTCAAATGAAACTCTTGTCATAAGTTTTCAAAACCAAACAGTAAAAAATGTAGCTATAAACTAGCATCACATTCTTGAAACATTTGGGCTATGCATTTTCTCTTTTTGCATAAACTGATGCATTTTAAAAACACAATTCAAAATTTGAATTTCTTGTTTCATTCCATTTACAAGAGTCCTGCCAACTGGATCAACAAATTTAACACTTTCAACATTGTATGGAATGTGAAACTGTAGTTACTGAATGGCCCTTTTCAAACATGAAATGCTTTTTGGAATGTGTATTAAACATTGGTTAACACTTTTCAGTTACATTACATTGCACAAGTAATTAGTTTATATACATTTGACACTACTATTATATTTAATCTATAAACACGGCTACTGAAAATATGCTCGACTATACTCTAAACAAACTTCCTTGTGGGTCCGGTCGGGCAAATCAAATCAACTTCAGACTTATCAAATATCAGTGGCCCTATACTGAAACCGAGTGCTACTAAAGCAAAGTAACACATTGAAAATATTGGGTTGCCGCCATGTAGGGCAAGTCAAATTTGACATCGAGGACATTTTGGTGGCCCAGGGCCAGTGCTCAATTTGAGCCCTCAATTTTGACCAGAGAGGAATGGAATCCAACATCCTGAACAAAAAATTATCATAATATGTTGGGTAAAAATGTATGGAGTATATGTGACCGGCTATAGCAAAACCCGGCATTTCAAGTTCACATGTGTGTATTAAAAAGACCTGATTGTAAAATTGAAACAGTCATATCTTCGCAAATTATTGACCAATTTGTTAGAACAAAGCATCAAATGAAAGCTTGTGATGAGGCCTTTCTAATGGTATGCAAATCTACATTTTGATTTTTACCGACAAGTGCAGGGTTTTGCTATAGCCGGTCACATATGTTTGGTAAAAATATATATGGTTGGAATATACTTTTATACACTATTTTGTTTCTTTGATTCCCATTTTCTTCATGGTAGAGAATAGTACTAGAGATAGTGAACATAAATAAATGCTGATTGATCATGCTCAGTCTTTGTTTCAAAACATCACAGCAACTGAATACTAAGACGGGAATACAATTTTCTCTCTTTGGAATACGGTACAAATCTACAAACATTCATTATAACTGAATATCAAATGTTTTCTACACAAAATAATATAATACACTCTTGTCATAAATAATCACAAAACATATTAACATGCACACACACTTATCTTACATAATTAACCGGTGCAACACTATAGTTATAAATGTTGGCCTTTTATAAATAAAACATTCAGAATTAACTTTCACTTTCAAAGTTTAAATTCAGTACATCACTTCTGAATTGAGGCTCTTTTATCAATACATTTTAAATTCCTTTTCAAATTTGAAAACATTCTTTTAAAACACAATCAATCTAAAATATGATACAACACAAAATAGTATGTCTCTAATTGCTACATATTACGGTATACTTGTGTTTAGCATTAACTGCATTACACACTTCTCTTAATAACTCTAAAAGTCGATGATATAAACTAAAACCAAATTGCTTACAAATATATCCGATTACACTTGTAAGCAAGATATATCTACATCATTACAACTTATCTATTGAATTGATACAGTACAGTGGATCCTAGTTATAAAGAACATCAACAAAACAAAATGGCATCATAACAAAGTTATTACTCGGCATCTGCTGAACTAGTTTGAAAAAGTTTCCACAACTAATTTGGGTTCCCTGACATAATTGCTCCACTTTTATTTTTCATAAATCAAATATTTATAATGTAACCCCGACCCTAAACCGAAAGTTTAAACCAAACTATGACTGTCACTGCGGAAAGTAATTTACACCGTGATAAACCCTTGGCACAACTGCCTACGGGAGAAAATGTCATAAGCCAGGCACCCCCTACGACAGAAAGAAAGTGTAGGGTATGGACCATATACCAAATGGCAAGAAAATAAACTGGTATGTTCTTTTTATTAATAAAAATATCACATGTGACATGTCTCTATACTCTTCAGAGAAAAAAATACACATAGGTAGTCATAATAAGCAAGAACAAATATATAACCAGTATTAAAAGCTATTATGAGAGAAAGATAGTTCATACAATGTTTCACAAAAGACTGCTACAGTAGGCCAGCTCAAGACTGTTAGGACCAATATCTGTCACAGACATTCTTTCCAATTACAGCCTAATTTAAAGTGGCACCTTCTTCACTGCGCGGTAAATGCCAAGGGCAAATTAATCATAGCCCCTGTATCTCAAACTCGTACATGAACACTTACACAATGCAATATTAATTGCTTAATTAAACCGATTTAAACAGATCTTCTTCACTTGATAACGGCATGAAAAAATGCCACGGTCAAGTTATAATCGCCCCTTTAATTCTAATATGATCAAACTTTACCTCCAATATGCATGCACATGTTATGATTACCATCATATCAATGCAATATATATACAGTTGACCTTTAACTTGATTAGTCAAATCCATTGCTATAAATTTGATTTAAACTGGCATCATCTTTATGCCACAGTAAATATCCAGGACCATTTATAACTTAGTCTTGTTATCTCTGACTTGCACATGCACATACTATGATAGCTATCATAATAATAAACCAATGCAATATACAGCCAACCCGTTTAAACTGTCACCAATTTAAACTGACTTCTTAAATACCAAGGACTAGTTATATGCTAGCCTCTCTTACATGTAGTTTCTCCAACATGGTCAAATTTGATGTCCAAAGTACAAGCTGTATTTATTATCACAAACAATATACCATTGATGCAAATTAAGTACATTGGACCTTGTACAATTTTAATCCACTGGGACTAAGAAAAACAATGATAAATTTCTACGAAGTCATCATTTGTTGACAAATAATCTTTAAAGTCGATTCAGTGGATGAAATATAATTACAGAGATCAAATCTAATTAATAAAATGGAATAAAGAACATTTACCTCCCATCATACGCTATGCCTATTCCTCTAAAACTATAACAACTGTAACAAATCTATAATTTTCATGCTGGTTTCAAGTTGGTTCGTTTCATATACCTAACATACAGATCAGAACAGTATGTAAATGAAAGGGAATAACATCTAATAAAAGGACATAAGTATATTTATCTATTTAATTCCCATCATACGCTATTCCCATTCCTCTAGCCTCGCGTGAAAACCAACTAAAACTAATGGATAAACCACAAACGATTAGCAGCGATTCCTACAAACTTCACTTGTAAATTAAATCGTTATCATCAAAGCATACAGATTTAAACTATATGACAAGAATAACATCTAATAAATTTACATAAATATTCAACTATTTCCCATCGTACGCTATGCCTAGCCCTCTATCCTCACGCGAAGTACAACAACAAATCTAAAACGACACGACTATCGATTCCTACGAACTTCATTTTTCGATGAACTCGTAATCCTCCAAGTTGGTCTGGTTCGTCATGGACTGGTGATAGCGCCCTCTAGAGGCGAAGTCCTCGTTGTCCTCCGTCAGTTGCTCCGTGGTGACATTGGCAGCGAACGGCTGGGACGGAATCACCATGTGCTCGGTCGACGCAGGCTGGCGCCTGTCAAAGATAAAGACGACGAAAAGAAATCACGGTGTTAGTTTTGTACTTTTTTTAATACTTTTAAATGAGAATCACATAATGTATTGCATTGTTTTTAGGGAAAATATGTGCAAGCTTTCCCCATCACATTTTTTGTTACTTTGCATCATTTTTCCCTCAACAGTTTCAAACTGTTAAAATGTTAAATTGGCAACGCATCCGGTTATTTTTTTTTTTTCAATTCAAATTGGCAACTTCGCATGAAGTTATTTATAAAGAAATTACAGTATGGAACTAAAACTGTCTCCACATATTTTGATGTAGATTATAAAGAGAGAGGGACACTAAGGGGAGCTGCTGATTTGATGAGCCGAATGTGATTGAATATTAAAGGTGAATGACAGTAGTGGGAAACGCCCCGCCCCCTAAAAATGAAATGTACACTCTTATTACCAACCATGTGAAAGAACATAATTTTACTAATACGGGATTATACAAATTTGGCCAAGAAACCGCCTACTAATTGATATATTTGCAAAATTATAAATTGATCTGCTGCGGATTGATATCGCCAACGCGGAATCGCGCATATGCTACGTGCATGTTCGCTATACAGGCTTGTCCCCAGCTTGTCGATATCTCCAGCCCAGCGCTATCGGCGCGGACAGGTGCGAACGGGCGGTGGATTTATACATTTCACGGGCGGGTATTGGATTTCTTTCAATATTTCTGTATTTAACGATGCTTAGGTTCGGATTTTACCACACAAGCCCTATTTAAATACTTATTCAACAATATTGATCAATGTTGTTTTTTTCGGCTACTTTCCCAAAACTGTTATTCATCTTTAAACCAATTGAAAAATTCCTTTCGTGTATGGGTTAAATGCTAAACACACTTACCTCAATTTCCGTGGTGCCAGATTAATTACTACATGAACATACTGACTTCTATGAAAGGTACACACATGCAAATACATACACACACACAAACAAATATATAGTATATCATACAGCAATGTCTTTAACTCTATACAGGGTGGCCCCAAAAAACGGAATGGGGCACTTCCCAAAATAAAGTACCAAAATGTTTATGTCCATCGGTTAGTGTCTTTTCCAATGAAAAACGATACCAAGAACAGTAATTTTGGTCGTGTAGTTTTTGTTTTAGGACGCTGTGAGTGAGACCATGTCAGGTTCCCATTTTTGTCAATTTTTACCTAGTAAATGCCAGTTAAATCGCACTCCCTGCCCGTAATACCATTGAACGACCATGCCCATTCTCTCAGCACACGGCTGAGTGCACACTTTCAATGGCGCTCGTTGTTCAACAATATGAAAGGCGGTACGTGCGATTTAGCAAGCACTGGCTCGGTAAAAATTTACAAAAAAGAGAACCTGACATGGTGTCACTCACAGCGCCCTAAAACAAAAATTACACGACCAAATTGACTGTTCTTGGTATCGTTGTTCATTTGAAAAGACACCCTATCCGATGGACATAATACATGTGTTACTATATTTTGGGAAGTGCCCCGTTCCGTTTTTTTTGGGCCACCCTGTAAAATCATACATTTACATCATATACATACGTACACAAACACAAAAACGCACACAAAATAATACTCACAAAAAACAGGCACAAATATCACAAATTACATACTCAAAATACTAAAAAAACATATAACACAACATACACTTAAAATACAAACAAACAGACACACATACACACACAAACACACAAACACAGAATTATAAACAAATAATGTGAGATGCTGTTATGTTCTCCATATCAGCTTTTATACGCTTTCAATCAGCAGTTTTATTGCACATAATTATAGATATCATTTATATTATCATTTTATCCTCACACATAAACAAAATCAATATAATTATATCAGTACTGATAACAACAAACATACACATACGAGCTAGTCTTCCATTACAGTACAAATTGCACAATTGTTGCCCAAATTATTAATTTCATACATTGAATAAAATTAAAGTATATATTAAAATTTGATGTTCAAAATGAATAGAAATTCAAAACTAAATAACCTGTAAAAAATAAAACTATGTATTAAGATACTAGATATTTAAATGGAATATTAATTTAAAGCTGTATAAGCAGGATAAACAGTTTATGAACACTATGAGAGATTGCACAATGGCCCAACAAAATGATTGATATTGTTAAAATATACAAAAAATTTAAACGGCAGAGTTTGAGCCAAAACAAAATTGATTAATGCAGACAAATAATCCTAAAAGTCGTGTGCACAAAATTTCAGCGCCACTGAGAATTGCATACACGTGTATACCGTGACACTGAGATTGCACTATTGTTCACATTTTAATGAATTGCGAGTTTTGTAAGTGTTTGTGAATAATTGTATTGTTAATGAATTACACAACCCTTTGCAAAGCGTTAGACAGCTATTTACTATCAAACAACGGTCCCAAAACATATCAGCATGTGTCGTTCTTTGCATGGTGGTCCCCTTTAATAATTCTTTCATTGTGATCGTGTGTAGGGAAAAGGGCAAATATTTCAAAATTTTTATTTAGAGGTTTTCTACCAATGTTCTTTGGCTGGCTGTCTGGTGTTGAGTAAATTTAATTCAAAGACAAGATAGAAACAGATAAGTTAGATTGTAATGATTTCAGAATAGGTTTAAGTACATTATTAGATTCAGCAACTGTGGCTAAAGTATCTAAACTATTGCACAGTACACACACTACACTTTTAATTTGAACAACAATGCAATGATTGTTTTAACATTGACTATAAACAGTTTGCAAAAATAGTGGTAATTTGAATAAAAGTAACGTTTGAATAAATGAAATGAAATGTGTTTTACTCTAAAGGAAAAATAGAATACATGACAGACTAATACAATACCAATTTCATATATTTCAGTTGTAAAGTCATATTATTTTCGCAATACAATTTCATGAAAAGTAACAAAGTTGTAATGATAGTAATTACGTTCTTGCTTGATTTTACAGCTTCATCTCGCACCATAATATCAGCCGATTTTCTCCCCGACCTATTACGCATGTTCTTCATTGAAATGGCATCAATGTCCATAACTTTCAAAGTAACACTAGTTACAACTAGATTCATATGCTACATGTGAATAAATAAAACAAAATATCTTATGAAAAAATATATACCGTA
This sequence comes from Echinarachnius parma, assembly GCA_037951105.1. Taxonomy (NCBI): domain Eukaryota; kingdom Metazoa; phylum Echinodermata; class Echinoidea; order Clypeasteroida; family Echinarachniidae; genus Echinarachnius; species Echinarachnius parma. The sequence goes on along the minus strand of JBAMJV010001121.1, from coordinate 97,273 downwards.
AGTGTCACATGCTTGATTTCGCTTCATCCAGCTCAACTAATAACGGCTGGTTCTTTAAACATTTCTGCTCTTCTTCTTCACTAATTAAATTACATACAAATGAACCCGCCTATGAACACCACCTGTGTATAAAGACCAATTTTCTCTCTCCTTTGTCGGTCTTTCATTAACAGGTTTGACTGTTGACTGCTACATGTAAATAAATAAAACAAAATATCTAACAAAAAAATATCAGTGTCACATGCTTGATTTCGCTTCATCCGGCTCAACTAATAACGGCTGGTTTTCACCATTTCTGCTCTTCTTCTTCTTCTTCTTCGCTAAATTGGCAACATTGTCCTTTACAGAGGACTCATCGTCCTCCGATGATTCGCTGCGGATTGTGAAGACAGCGGAAGGGGGCGGGGTCTCTGCAAAGTTGTTGCCGTGGACGACGGAAGAGTGGTGGAAACGGCGACGATCCGAAAAGTCCTCGTTGTCTTCGTTCATGCTGGTCGTCCGGATTCCCATATTGTCGAGGACGCGAGTTACGACCATGTGCTCTGGAGTGGGTGGCTTCCTATGAGTGTGTACATGTATGTGGTGAGCGATTTAGTTTGGCAACAAAAGGTGGTATCTCATAATAATGGCATTATACATGTATGTACATGATTGCCTCATAAAATGCAGATTTTTCGAAAATGTCTATATTGCCTGAGACAAGACTTATTTATGGCTATGTGTTTCGCAGTTGGAAATTTCTCATGATGACTGTGATGAGCATCAGTTATATTTTAATATAGAAATACAAGTTTATCTGCAATATTCTTTATGAACCACAATTAATTATTGTCAAAATATTGTCAAAAATTTAATATTGAAAACTAATGACTAGAATGCATGATTTTCATTATGAAACCCCATATTATGAAGTAACTTCCAAATATTTTGTTTTGCCTCCGGTATATTTTTCTCAAAACCAATCCTTATAAACTGGGTTTTTAAAAATTATATAACTATAAATGAAAACTTATATACCATTTTTTTCTCTCTAGAGATACAAATATTTCAGTAAAAGCAAGTTGCAGGAGTTTATTTTAGCATGCATAATTTATGTTATTGGTATGAATCTAAGCAAGAAGAGTCAATTCTCTAAAAAAGAGGATTTGGGTTATGTTTGTAATTTAATATATAACAAGAAAATGGATGATGGATATTATAGTAATAATAGGAAGAATGTTGAAGTGTATGGAATAAAATGTGAAATGAATTGATGATATAGAATTTTGAAACTTGAAATTAGATAAAAATTTGAAAGGCCCACCACCACTTCTTCCACATACTGTAAATCCCAACACCGATATGAAATTATTTTAAATGATTGAAAATGAGCAAAGAAAAATAGGCTTTGCCGGGAATCGAGGTGTCGGGTTCGATTCCCGGCGAAGCCTATTTTTCTTTGCTCATTTTCAATCATTTAAAATATTTCTAGTCAGTTTCCTCTATGTTTAAATAAAATTATTTTAACCAAAGGAACTCCAGCTTTGTAACTCTTGCATTTCATCTTGTTTCCGCAGATTTGTTGTAATGCTATCTTACAGTATATTTTTAAAAAGAACACAGCACTGACAATTTTTAGGCACATATGTTGGTCTCCATTAAAAAAATTCAATACCATACAGTTACCATTCGAATAAGGACTATCCAATGCTCTTTCACAAAGATCCTAAGTTGAACTTAACTCTAAGTTGGACTTAAAAAGTATGAAAAGCCGTAAGTTTCTTTGAAAACAAGTTCTAAAAGTCCTGTTAAAAGGCATTAAATGTTGTTTCAATTCATAAATATGTTTCTATTATCAAAGATATAAATTTCATGTTCTTCATGTGAAATTTATAAAAAGTCTAATATACTTGCATTTTTGCTTTTGAATATATTTTGTTCCAAGGCTACAAATGGCTTTCCATACTTTTTAAGTCCAACTTAGTGCTAAGTTCAACTTAGGATCTATGTGAAACACCCTCCAGCTCATCTAGAGACAAAATTTTTTTTTTACTTGTCATGGATATGTGCAGTCATGTGACAAAACAGAAGATATGATTAAAAATTGTTAGAGTTGTGTTCTTTTGAGACTTCCTTCCAAAACGAGAGTAGGAAGGCATATACTGTACAACTTTAGGGAAGGGATGCTTAGCATACAATAAGGAACTTGCCAAAGCTAAATGATGCTGAATAAGGGGTCATAGCTTGGTACTGTGAACTCCATCTCCGCCGTGTCCAATAAGTAGTTCAGTAGCAGGTCCATGATCAGAAGGGATGATAATGTGTTCAATCCACCGACTATGATAAACGTTTTTGGTGTTGATGCTTGATCCTCCAAGTTGTTGCAGAGTTGTAGTTGAATACCCTCTTTTTTTTCATGGTCAACATTATTTTGTGCACATGCTTTTCGGTAATTCATGCAACCTGTCACCATCACCAAAGAAACTATTGACTATCACCAAAGTGACTAGTCCTACTAATACCACCACCACCAACTCCACCATCACTAGTACTCTGTCAATTTTACCACCACCACCACCACCACCACCACCCACCCACCACTGCAAGTACTACTATCACCACCATTGCCATCACTACCTACCACCACCAACACCACCACCACTAACCACCAACAATACGACTTTAGACCACCATGACCATCACCAACATTAGTTGAATTAAAATGAGCATGCAAACTAGAACGTTTGAAAGATATTTCATGCAGAATTAAAAAAACAACATGATTTTGCTAGAAAAGGAAATAAGAAGGTACATGTATATATATAATTATACAGAAAGCAAAGTATTTAGATATTATTAGATTTGCAAAGATATTGTCACATTTAACTATTGAAAACTACAGAAAGTGTAAATGCTAGAAACTCGGAGTCCGTAAACCACCAAATATTTAATGTTCTATGAATGTCCTAAAAATACTGCTTTCTTTAAAATCCCTTCTACACATCTTTTACTACTTTACCAATATCAAACATTTATTAATCAAATAAACAACAAATAAACGACAAAACAACCAAACATTGGTGAATATAAAAGAAGTGTGTACCTTAAAAGCCTCTGGAAGAGTGATTTAATCCAGTTGAAGAATTGGAAATCTGCGACGCCCGGCTTGACTCCCGGGTTGGCCTGCCCGATGTAGATGTAGACAATTAAGTAGACGCACACATTGGCGAGGGCATAGCCCCACTGGATGGTAAACATGAGGGCAACTGATACAACGGCCTACAAGAGACAAATAAATATGAAACATTATTATAACAATTATATACCAATATCATTGGAAGATTATTGAGAATGATGTGTGATATTTTCATAGAAAAGGATTACATCAGATGTCTGTTTTTATCCCAACCATTCACAACGGTGAAGTATCCAAATTAGAACACTATGGAGAATTTAGTATCCAAATTTAGATACTTAATATCTCCATAATTAGGGAGACATTTGAAAAATCAGAACCCATGTCATGTTATGATACCATAAGCCAAACAACAAGGTACAAGAGAAATGTGAAAGCTCAAAGTGATTTTAGTTGAATTTTGGCAAAGTTTATGGATCACTTTAAGTAGATGCACACATTGGCACATAGCCCCACTTGATGGCAAACATGATGAAAACTGATACCACGCCTTGGTAACAAAAACAAGAACAAATCATCATTATTACTTTTTTTTAAAACACGGAATAAAGAGAAATGTAATATGAGCTTAATAAAAATTAAAACAAACGTCGGAAAACAATCAATGTCAAATTCAGGGCCACATTTGTGGAACAAATTACCGATGAATTTAGGAAAAATATTAGACGGAGAAGCTTTTGCCAATCACTAAAACAATACCTTTGCAGCGAATACAATGAATAGAAAAATAATAATTAACTACAAAGAATTTACTTTAAGTTGTGATAGATACAATTTCAATTTTGTGTACATAGTGTAAATAAGTTAATTCAGCAGAAAATGTATTTTTGTTTGTGTAATCTATTATTATAGGGCCTAACCTCGATTAGCATTGTGCTATTTTGTTAGCCCCTCTTTTCGATTCTTCTATTGTATTTTAATTTCAAGATGTATTATGATTATTATTAATAATTTGAGTCTTTGAAGATAAGAGTATGGCACACTAAGAGTTAATACTCATGGAGTGGTGTGGCAAGATCGGTAGAGCGCGTGCTTTCTGATCGTGAGACCCCGAGTTCGAACCCTGCCCACTGCCTTTGTCCTTCAGCAAGGCATTTAATCCACATTGCTGCTCTCTACCCAGGTGTATAAATGGGTACCTGGTCTGGTGAAAATTAGCTTGGTGCACCCATAGGGTTGCCCGCTAGTATGCTCCCCGGGGAGTTGAGAATGTGTACAATATCATTGTGCGGGTCTGAACTGTACCAAATGACCAGGGATAATAATAAGCGCTTTGAGCACCTTATATTAGGTAGATATTGCGCAATATAAATATCCTATATTATTATTATTATTAATAGAACTGAATTCTTACAAATTAATATATGGCAAACTAAGAGTTCATACTCACTCCTATAAGTGACACCCATCGGTTACAGAATCTTGAATACCAGGAGAGTGGCATCACGGTGATTTCAGTATTGAATGGGCCTTTCACATCTGGAATATAGTCGGAGAAAAGGATGGGGAGATCGTTAGAACAAATAATAACAAATATGAGTAAATAATACAAATATTACAATGATAATTATTATGCAGAACAGGGGTGCTTTTCACAAAAGTAAAAACTTCAGACTTAACATTGCTTATATTTTGAATATTGTTGTAAATAATTATGTTAAGCGCATAGAGAAAACCAGTATGTTATAATGCGCTATATAAGCTCAAAGTATTATTATTGCGATGACTGGATTAATTTGTTTAAAACAAAAAATCATTTTAAAAATAGTTGCACTCTCACGCCTATGTCATAACGTTCTGTTCAAATTATGAGAGCATTTCCATGGAAAAAATCAATGCCCACAAAGTTTGATGTTTTATTTTCTTTTTGTTGCTTGAAAATGACTACTTTTGCAGACTAGCTAATAGATGATGATAGTCTTTGCAACAGACCGATTCACTATCCTATTCAAATGAATGCACATTCCTAGCCTGGGGGGTCTTTCACAAAGATCCTAAGTTGATCTTAGCACTAAGATGGTCTTAAATATTATGGAAAGCCATTAGTGTCTTGAAGCAGTTTAATAAAAGTTATGTTAAAATGCATAAAATGTTGATTCAAATCATATATATTTTCTAATTATCAAAGAGATTCATAATCTTCACATAAAATTCATGAAATCTCTTTGATAATTAGAAAATATATATGATTTGAATCAACATTTTATGCATTTCAACATAACTTTTACAAAAATGTTTCAAGAAACTAATGGCTTTCCATAATATTTAAGACCATCTTAGTGCTAAGATCAACTTAGGATCTCTGTGAAACACTCCCCTGATTATCTAAAGACAAGTTATTCAATGAGCTTGTTCTTTAAGCCCTTGTCACATATCACCGGATAGCGGTAAATAACGCCAGACGGAGAGGCAAATGATCAATCTGTTCATATGCGCTTCTTGTTCGGAGAATGCGTTTCTTGTCAGACAATGTACGTTGTCATGTTATTTTGCGCATGAAGCTATGGAGGCGACTTTCACCACCGGATAATTTGACATCGCAAATTGTCTATCAGTCGGGCATCCGTTTACGCTATACGATTATGATGTGACAACGCCATCAGCTGTTCCATTCGATTTTGAGCCCTGCATATTAACATGTGAACACATTCTCACCCTCTCTATCCTCATTAACGAGAGATTCCTTGTCGCCGACGCCGACCACGCCAGCCTGGCGGCTGGAGGCCCCGTTCTCTAGCGACGCATTCTTCTCGTTGTCCCCGCCTGTCCGCGGCTTGCTCGACACCCCGTACGCCCGCTCGGCCTTCTCGATGTCGTGCTTGAACTCGCCGAGCGAGTCCCTCCTCCTGCCCTCCTCGTCCTCGTCCTCTTCGTTGACGAGGGTTCCGTAAGCGGGACCCTTGTGGATCTGCCGGTCGAGAACGTGCGACAGGAGGGTGTCCTTTTCTTTACCTGTGGAAGAAATAATGCCAACATTTTTATTAGCATTTTGAAGATTTTTTCAATATAACGTAATGTTGACCTCGCCCGTAAGCAGTCCTTGTGTAGTTGCAATTCGAGTCTGTGCAAAATAAGAATGTCCTCTTTTTTACCCGCAGTTGAAATTTTTCGGAAGCATGGATTAATGGAGGAAATTATAGTTTATTACAATTTTCATAAGCTTATTCAAGCTATTCTATACATCATTTTCCTCCTCATCCTATCCATTGATGAGAGTCCTGTAAGCAGGGGCACTTACGTAGTTGCCAGACCAGCACGTGCAACAGAAGACGGTCCTTTTCTTTACCTATGGAAGAAATATTGTCAACATTTGTTATCAGCTACACTTGGCCTTACTTTCATGAAACTCGCTTGAGTTGAATATTGGCTATGTAAAATCTTCTTATCTGGTTCCAACTTGTTTGTTTTCTATTGCTTTTCTATCCACATACGTACAAATTTGCCAGCATTAGACCAGTATTCTACCAACTGAGCTACATAGTGCCCTACTTAAAGGCTTGTCCCAGAAAACTTATGACTAGTGGCACATAATGTCTCTGGATTGCTGGAATCGAGTAACAGAACGCCCTTACTTGGTTCGTCCAAGTGACCCTTCAATTTTACAAAAACAGGATACTTACGATTGGTGATTTTACTGCCGGCGGCGCTGTCGTAACTCACGGTGAGGGAGAAGTATGCGTAGTCGATGCCCGCGTAGGAGGAGGAAAGGCATAGTGACGATGGGACCCAGGTAGTTGACCTGGCCAATTTGTGTCTCATCCTAGTGGTGCACTAGACTTGAAATGCTAGACCAGAATTCTACCAGCTGAACTACAGAGCACCCTACTTGGTGGCTTGTCTTAGTAACCCCTCTAACCGTAATATCACAGAAAACTTACGACTGGTGGTGCATCCGATCTCAGGTTTGTTAGACCAGCATTCTACCGATTTAAGTACAGAGCACCCTACTTCATAGTGGTTCTTTCAATTACAAGTACTCATGGAACTTACGATTGGTGATTTTACCGCCAGCGGCGCTGTCGTAACTCATGGCAAGGGAGAAGTATGCGTAGTCGATGCCCGCGTAGGAGAGGAGGAAAGGCAAAGTGACAATGGGACGCAGGTAGTTGACCTGGCCAATTTGTGTTTCATCCCAACACATAATGGTGCACTAGACCTGAAATGCTAGACCAGCATTCTACCAGCTGAGCTACAGAGCACCCTACTAGGTGGCTTGTCTTAGTAACCCCTCTAACCGTAATATCACAGAAAACATACGACTGGTGGTGCTTCCGATCTCAGGTTTGTTAGACCAGCATTCTACCAATTTAACTACAGAGCACCCTACTTAGTGGTTCTTTCAATTACAAGAACTCATGGAACTTACGATTGGTGATTTTACCGCCGGCGGCGCTGTCGTAACTCATGGCGAGGGAGAAGTATGCGTAGTCGATGCCCGCGTAGGAGAGGAGGAAAGGCATAGTGACGATGGGACCCAGGTAGTTGACCTGGCCAATGAAGATGAAGAGGATGGCCACAAAGCACACGACCAGCTGAGCCAGAACTGGCTCCTTGTTGGGCCCTTTCTGTAAGTGGTACATAAGTTGAAGTAAATTAAAAACTTGCAAGTTTCTTTAAGTAGTGTCTGCCTTTAATATTTCAACCATTTTATGCACTGAAATCGATTTAAAAATTATCACAATGCAAGCATGAGCACACAACCTGGTGTGCAAGCATAATAGGCTCCTTGTTTGGCACTTACTGTGCGCTATATAAATGTCTATTATTATTATTATTAATAGAAACAGTGAATTGAATTTGAAGATGCCTTTATATTTCATCCATTATTCTATATTATATATAGAAATCAATTAAAAATTGTGTCGCAATGTCAATGAAATACAGACTGAGGAAAATCATAGTGAAGCTAGGAACCAGTTAACCCCCGACCATTTAACTGTTGAGGAGGGTACACAACCTTTCATGCGCAGTAAATACTATACATACATATTACATCATAACTAAAAGTGGGTTACAAAGTGTATTGCAAATTTGTAAGTGTTATAAAGATAACTTGCTCACCCCTCGCCCAAGAAATTTAATGATGGGGATAACTTCCTCGTTGGCGATGCACTGCAAGATTCTGGGGGCTCCGTAGAGCCCTCCTAGACATGATGACAGAGATGAGATGTACAGACCTAGCAGCCAGAGGAAACCAACCAGCGATACCTGGAGAAAAAAACCCAGACATTAAGTTGTTTAATCTCACTTTTACACCATATATTGTCACATAAAAACAGAGAATATGAACTGATTCAATGTGTTTAGAGGTGATGATATGAGTGATCCTTGGAGCTCCATAGAGCCCTCCTAGACATGATGACAGAGATGAGATATACAGACCTAGCAGCCAGAGGAAACCAACCAGCGAAACCTGGAGAAAAAAACCCAGATATTAAGTTGTTTAATCCCACTTTTACACCATATATTGTCACATAAAAACAGAGAATATGAACTGATTAAATGTATTTAGAGGTGATGATATGAGCGATCCTTGGAGCTCCGTAGAGCCTTCATAGACATGATGACAGAGATGAGATGTACAGACCTAGCAGCCAGAGGAAACCAACCAGCGAAACCTGGAGAAAAAAACAACAGATGTTAAGTTGTTTAATCTCACTTTTACACCATGTATTGTCACATCCAAACATAGATCATGAGACGTATCACTGTGTAAAGAGATGATGTATTGAGTGATAATGGGAGCTCTGTAGATCTCTCCTAGACATGATGACAAGGATGAGATGTAAGACCTAGCAGCCAGAGAAAACCAACCAGCGAAACCTGAACAGAAAAGACAGATATGTTGTTACGATATCTGCAAGTAACTAATTTTTACACAATATGTTGATACATTTAGATAAATATAGTATGTATCACTGTGTTTAGAGATGATGTATGGAGTGATTATGGGAGCTCCATAGAGCCCTCCTTGACATGATGACAAGGATGAGATGTACAGACCTAGCAGCCAGAGGAAACCAACCAGCGAAACCTGGAGAGAAAAACCCAGATATTAAGTTGTTAATCTCACTTTTACACCATATATTGTCACATAAAAACAGAGAATATGAACTGATTCAATGTGTTTAGAGGTGATGATATGAGTGATTATGGGAGCTCCGTAGAGCCCTCCTAGACATGATGACAGAGATGAGATGTACAGACCTAGTAGCCAGAGGAAACCAACCAGCGAAACCTGGAGAAAAAACAACAGGTGCTAAGTTGTTTAATCTCACTTTTACACCATGTATTGTCACATCCAAACATAGATCGTGAGACGTATCACTGTGTAAAGAGATGACGTATTGAGTGATTATGGGAGCTCTGTAGATCTCTCCTAGACATGATGACAGAGATGAGATGTAAGACCTAGCAGCCAGAGAAAACCAACCAGCGAAACCTGAACAGAAAAGACAGATATGTTGTTACGATATCTGCAAGTAACTAATTTGTACACAATATGTTGATAATTTAAATAAATATAGTATGTATCACTGTGTTTAGAGATGACGTATTGAGTGATTATGGGAGCTCAGTAGAGCCCTCCTAGACCTGATGACAAGGATGAGATGTACAGACCTAGCAGCCACAGGAAACCAACAAGCGATACCTGGACAGAAAAGATGAAATTAGTTGTTACATCTCACTTTTAAACCGTGTATTGTCACATTAAAACATAGATTTTAACATAACTGTGTTTAGAGATGATGTATTGAGTGTTTCTGGGAGCTCCATTGAGTCTTCCATGACGATAGAGTTGAGATGTTAAGAACGAGCAGCCAAAGAAAACCAACAAGTGATACCTGCACAAAGAAGAAGTCAACATTCATTGATGAATGTGACTGTAATCTTACAGCACTGTGTAAAAGAATAGCTATGTAACCTCATTCATTCATTTACTCACTCACAACTATAGCATGTCTAAATCGACAGATATGTCACAAAAATATCGATAATGATACTGCATTTTCAAAGATACAGAGTATTTTACTGCGATTTATATTTTTTCTCCTAAAAATGTTCAGGTTTGATTATAATAGTGATAATGATGCACAAATCTCATTTGCTCAATAGCGCATGTTTTCTGACTTTGATTTATTTGCAACTCTTTTTGCAACACCCCCCTGATACGGTTAATGAGAATTGAATTTATCATACGAAACAAAACTTACAGTCTCTGCTATCATGTAGTCGGTCTGAAGCCACTCCCGGTCGCATGTTGCCCCGAGCAACATAGCAAACAAAAGATAGAGCACAGTGGTAACGCCAAGGGCGGATAACGTCCCCTCAGGAATGCTCTTGCGAGGGTCTCGCAGATCACCGCTCATGTTGATGCCCGCCATCACACCGGTCGCGGTCGGGAAGAAGACGCCGAAAACGGTGAAGAAGTTTTCGCCGGGTAGGTAGTCCGCAGCCGAGTTGTTGCGGAACACGGTGCGGTTGAAGCCCACAAAACCGTTAGCTGTTATGGGGGAAATTGTAGATGGGAAAATTATTTAAACCTATTTTGTATGGAAACCTGGTCATCTAAGTAATAACTGTATGAGATCCTGCTTTGAGATGCAGGAATAAAGGATTTGTGAGTCAATGTTCTAATACTGATTTTTACAGCTCTTTTCATGACAAATTTTAAATTTCTAATGAGTATTGTGTTTGCGTCTGTTTCAGCAGCATTTTTCTTCATTTGACTAACAATATTATGTTTGTTATTCAACTCATGATGCATCCTATAGAAAATAGTAACAAGTCACTGGCATCTGGCCTGAAACAATTGTTGGAATTAAATAAAGGATGTGACAAATACTTGACAAAATTGTCAAAGTAAACATTTTCTGGTCAAACTTACGTCTGTCGGTGTGAGCGACAGTACCGACCAGGAAGTCCAGCGTGGCGATACCAAGGACTCCGAGCAACAGCAGCTGCATCTTGATGACCCATTTGATGCCTGCGATGTTGATGGCTAGTAGCAGTAGGATGATTGCTATACCGACGCCACGCACTGCCCAAGCGTTGTCCCAGTGAAACGTCTCGGCGACAGACTCGCCGAAACCGGTGCAGTACAGGGCACAGGCGACGGTCTGTGTTAGTTAGAAATCAGAGATTGCACACAAAATTGATAAGATAGAAACATAAACTTAATGACAACTAGCAACTGTATCTTGATGACCCATTTGATGCCTGCGATGTTTATGGCTTGTAGCAGTAGGATGACCACTATGCCGACGCCACGCACAGCCCAAGCGTTGTCCCAGTGGAAGGTCTCTGCAACCGACTCGCCAAAACCGGTGCAGTACAGGGCACAGGCTACGGTCTGTGTTAGTTATAAATCAGAGATTGCATACAAAATTGATAAGATAGAAACATAAACTTAATGGCAACTAGTAACTGTATCTTGATGACCCATTTGATGCCTGCGATGTTGATGGCTAGTAGCAGTAGGATGACCGCTATGCCGACACCACGCACAGCCCAAGCGTTGTCCCAGTGGAAGGTCTCGGCGACAGACTCACCGAAACCGGTGCAGTACAGGGCACAGGCTACGGTCTGTGATGGTTATAAATCAGCGATATCGAACAAAATTGATAAGATAGAAACATAAACTTAATGACAACTAGCAACTGTATCTTGATGACCCATTTGATCCCTGCGATGTTGATGGCTAGTAGGAGTAGGATGACCGCTATGCCGACTCCTCGGACAGCCCAAGTGTTGTCCCAGTGGAAAGTCTCTGCAACTGACTCACCAAAACCAGTGCAGTACAGGGCACAGGCTACGATCTGTGTTAGTTATAAATCAGAGATATTTCAAACAAAATCGATAAGATAGAAACATAATCTTAAAGAAGGGTTCTAACGCACCTGTCCAAATGAGAATATAGGATGCCCAGGGTTGCCCCCGTGCGCGCCCCTAAGATGTGGCAGACAGGGATACCAGTTGGTTTCTCCAGATGAGCCTGAAAAGAGACCCAGGCATGTTGGAGCCTCATATGTTATGTACAGTATGAAGCCTGATATGGAAAGGTGTCAGGGCCTGAAATCAGGCTATAGCCTGAAAACTGGCATCCCTCTGTCCCCGCTCTCCATTTTGCACCTCTTGCAGACCAACCAATCTTATCACTTAACCTATCACAAAATGGATTGAGTTACATGGGAGCAAAGAAAATTTATAAGAGGGTATCATGTACCTGTCCAAATGAGTAGAGGATGCCCAGCGTTGCCCCCATGCGCGCCCCTAAGACGTGGGACAGGAGGAAGTAGATGCCCCTGCTCCCTCACTTTTTATAGATCAATGTTAAAATTATTGCACATAAAAGGGAACCCAATGGAAATGATCAAAGATGACTAAATAAATTCACCTGTCCAAATGAGTAGAGGATGCCCAGCGTTGCCCCCATGCGCGCCCCTAAGACGTGGGATAGGAGGAAGTAGATGCCCCCGCTCTCCATCTTGCACCTCTCGCAGACCCCGATGGCGGCCAGGCACGAGATGAGCGCCACCGTCACCGTCATCAGGATGATCAGTATTGATAGGCCCACTCCTGCGTTGCCCTGGTAACGGAAGATAATAAACATTTCGAGTAAGGGCATTTGATGACTTGATACAGTAATATATTTGAATAAATAATTTCTTTATAGAACAATATTGCTGTGACTTAAATCCCAATAAAAAAAAAGTTTTCAACCTATCACGGTCATCAGGAAAAAAAGACGAATCAGAATCTGGACACATACAGACCCACACCAGCAATACCCAGGTAACGGAAGACAACAAACATTTAAAAAAAGGGAATTATATATAAGCAATTTTTCTGCGATTTAAATTGCGTTCCTGAATTTGTATCATGATTTAAAGCAAAAAACAAATCTTCAAACCATCAAGGTCTGCAGGACCACTTACAGCTCTCAGATGGTATTGCCTTGGCAACTGAAAAAAAAAAAATGGCAAGAGTTTTTAGAGAGCGCCCCCTTGAGTTTTAACGGCTCTTTTTGAATGATAACAGGCTTTTTTACTTAGTCGTTTTTAATTTGTTTATCCTTTCGAGCATAGTGGAGTTATAACTGTTAGTTTGTAATGTAATGGTGCAGGTTTTGGTTACTAAAATTCAGTTTGACTGAACTATACTCTCTTTACCAAAACTCAACTTTCCCTTTAATATTCCGACATCAATTATCATTTTGTTTCACTTTGATTAACTGTGAATTTTTTCTTTCACACATCAATTTAGTAGAGAAATCTAATAATTTGAATGGTAAATGATCATAGTCTCAAATATCAAAGTTGGAAAAATCTTTAAATGAATCACTTTAAAAGACTAACACTGGCAGTGGACCCGATGCCCTTGGGCTATAGTACAAAACAATGTTGGGCCAGTGAAATGTCATTAAAGCAAAATGCTAGTGGCTCAATAAGACAGACGCTAAAACTATCAGACAGAATAATCAGAGAATTACAGAAATCTTGTAATATTCCATGTCAAGCGCAATCAATTATCACAACTTCCACCAGTAAAGGGAATAAGGATTTGAATAGTAGTCAATTTAGAAATTAAATCAATTTTTTGAGCCAGTAAATACAATCAGTGATTTCAGTGAAATTGTTCATGAGTGTTCCTTTGTACATAGCCCACCTGGTTTCCCGTAAGCAACGGGTTAAATTCCATTTGTAAGTAGTAAAATAAACCTAACATTTGACTTTTAAATTGAAAGTGATTCACCTTCAATTGTCTAAATTATTTGCATGAATTCATGATTTAAGCAGCATCTGTTCAAACAACACTATCAGTCATAGCTCGAACTCTGCTCTACATTTATTTTCACACTCATAGTTATTCTGATTTTTTCTCTCTAAAGTATGTGCTTAGAGGCTTGTTTGCATTAAGCGCTATATAAATATCTGATATTCAATTATTATTCAATTTCAAAATACTATAATTTTTTATTTTACATAACAATTATGTTATAAATGTATTATGCCTTGTGTCAAGCATTGTGGTTTATCACAGACAATATTCATTCAATTCTAAGGATGTTATGTTTGTGCAACAAAACTATTGTTCTGCATCGTGGTTTACATGTAGTATGAAATACGATTCAAAGTTAATAATGCACTCAAGGCCAAGGCCAATCCTATTTGAATGCGATTCTACTGCAAGTACGTACACAGTTAGCTTTGAAGCTGGTTAGGATCAAATACTTGCTCAGTACCACTTGTAATGCTTGTACACAGATATGTATGCCTACATGGGACAGTGTTTATTTTATTAAATTGTTGTTAACGCCAATCAACATAAAGACAATTATATTTTTTAAATTAAATTATTAAAGTTATTTTCAGGCATTTCAGAGGAAAGAGTGATAATATTAAAAAAAAAAAAAATCAGGTTAAAGGCACTTTCTCCGTGAATTTGGGACTCAATTCACCGCCCGTTCTTCCCCTTCCGCCGGGTTGGGAATTGGTCGACAAGCCTGCATGCCGTGCAAATGTGTGCTTGCATAGCTTTTGTATGCAGCATATTATGTGGTTAGATTGAATCTTAATGCGTTCTTTATTTAAAACCTTTTAATGCTCAAATATAGTCAATCTCAAAGCAGTTTTTGTCCAAATCTTTATATTAATCTATAATTTATGATATATTCTTTCATATATGGTAGGTGATGAAAGCATATTATTAATTTTGTTGTGTGGGACGTTTCCAAATACTGTCATTTGGCTGAGTACCCCTTTAGATGTTACCCCTTAAAGGGATAGTTGTGTTTTGGTATAGAGGGCGCTTCAAGAAATAATTTTTTTGTGAGGAAATGAAAAACTGATTGTCAAATTTGAAAGAGCATACAATTTTAATGACAGAATAAACTTTATTTGATCAAAATCACTTCAGAAACAGCTAAAATATCAATAATTATATCCGAACGGAATAAATGTGGGATCCCACATTTATTCAATGATTTAAGAAAACATATATAAAATGCTTACACTTTTTTAAAAATGTACAAAAGAAGTATTTTGATAGTTGTTGATGATCTCTCTATTTAATTATTATTTTAACAAAACATCACATGCAGACTTTTTTAAAAAATGGTTGAAACCAATGCGTTTTTAGAGAGCGCACTCTTGTGTTTTAACAGCTCTTTTAAAATGATAACAGGCTTTTTACTAAGTCATTTGTAACCTTTCAAGCATGGTGGAGTTATAACCATTAGTTTGTAATGTTATGGTGCAGGTTTTGGTTACTAAAATTCAGTTTGACCAAAACTCAACTATCCCTTTAAGCGAAGACCACTGTTCTTTCTCCTGGAATTTTTTACAAACAACAAATTACACCTGAATTTTTTTCATTTTTAGAAAGGACCAAAAACTCACACTATCCCTTTAAATACAGTAATTGATTCTGATAATGAATGGATGGATGTTGAACGTCAGCACTTGCCCGGCTATTAAACACCCTTATTAAAGACCCTAGATAATAATGGGGGAAAAACAAAAATCAATACCCCTCATAATACGCAGTCATAGTGTATGCAGTGAGCTGCTTTGCTGTGCATATCATTATAGTACAACGCACAGTAGTCCAATATATCTAATCAATTGGCTGTTTGTATGCTGTATGTGAATAGGCAGGCTGATGAAGGGGGGGGGGGGGGGGGTGGGTGTATAGCAGTTGTGTATTATCACTGAAATTGGATGAAGGACATTTTGCTTCCTAAAACAAAGTACCTGCCTTTACATCAGCTAGGCATGCATACTTGTACCTCCTTGCTTGTACACTTATCAATATTGTGAACCTCCCCCTCTCCCGAGACATGCTCTTTATAGTTATATATTTTGATGCACTGTAGTCAATCAGATATGTTTACTATCAAGGGTGTCTTCTAATCTCCTCTGAAATGTTATTGAAAACGATGTAAAACTCATCATCACTATATTGATGTTCACAAATTGTGACTTTCTCAAGTTTGTCACAATAATTGAATGTTTTTGTAACCGTTTAAAGGGATAGACCCTCTTTTGCAAGCCAAATTTCAAAAGTTGCGAGGTTATTGTCTTATATGAAAGAAAATGTCATTTAATATGCTCATGCCTGAAAAAATTAGGGCTTGAAATCTTTTTTTCGTGGAGTTATAGACCTAAAACTAATAAACCATCGTCCAACGGTTAATTGTGCATTATATGGGTATTCACCCAGTGAGAAAGTTCTTCATTTTTGAGATTTTTTTCCGTGACATACAGTACCTTTACAAATGTCGGCTTCACAATACCTTTACAAGAATAAGTACAATATTGTTGTAATATTATGCTAAATCAGTTAAACTCTTTTATTGACCGACATATAGTTTGATGGAGGGACGCACAATTTGTTTTTCATTCGTAGAATCCAAATTTCAGGGCTGTCTGATCTGATTTTTTTCGTGTGTGTTACATTCATCCCCATCCATCAACTGGACCCGGTTCAGACGTTTGGTAAAAGAGGGACTGTCCCTTTAAGCCCTATATATTTAAGTTAAACAAATAAAACCTTGGAAAATCCTTAAAATCATATCTTATAACTGGTACATTTGGATATTTGCTGTTGTAAACAAGGTATAGTATAAAAGCATGAAACAAAAATCCACGGCCAACAATTTATTGTCCCAAATAAACAAGCATAATCTATACCGTGAAAGATCATTAAAATGTTGGTCTCACCATGATAGTTTTTGGGGTCAATTTCAAATATCAATACAAGAGTATCTAGAGTTAATATCTGTTTACACAAACCTGCAATAGACATGAAAATTAACACTTAATTTGTGCGTGTTTTCCCAAACTGTCATGGGGGGCTTAAAAAAAAAGAAGATAAAAGGTCATTATAATACTTTCCCTGAGCCGGCATGTTGTTGATTATTAATTCATGCGGGGAACATATAGCTGCTCGCCAGCTGTTCTTGTTATTAGTACAGTCCTTTATGAGACTGCCACGTGCTGTCAATAATTACGCATATAATTAAAGCCGGTGTCTAATTTTTATACTACACATCAGTGTTAGTCCTAAAATTGCGGCACTCAATGTACATGTACAGTACATGGAAACATCTTTGCCTGATTATACACAGTATGTTATTATTGGTTGTTTGGCTTTTGGTATTTAAATACAGACTTTTAATTATGCATAATAAGCCGGTGTTTAATTTTTGTAAACTACATGTCTGTGCATAATAATTAAGGCCATGTTAGTAATTAATACATGTAGCCTAACTGTATTTAAAAAATGTTTTAACAGTCTTTTATTAGTCTCCCAAGTGCTGTCAATAATTATGCATAATAAGCCTGTGTTTAATTTTTGTGGTACATGTTTAGTGAATGCTAATTACAGCTGTGTTAGTATAAATTTCTAAATCAAGAGTAGCCTAAAAATTATGCAGCTATATCAATAGCATTCAATGTGCAATGAAGCATCTTTGCTCGATCAGATATATGAAACTTTGTTTGTTATATATATATCTTTTATTAGTCTGCCAAATGCTGTCAATAATTATGTATAATAAGCATACAGGTGTTAATATTTCATACCATTGTAGATATATATTCATAGCATTCAATGTGCAATTAATTAATTATCTTTGCCTGATTATGTAAATTTGATCTAGCTATTGTTATGATACCGTCCTTTATTAGATAGTCCAGCTGTCAGGTGCGGTCAATAATTATGCATCTAAATAAACCTGCACAGTATGCATATAGCATTCAATGTACATGGAAGCATATTTTGCTACTAGATATGCATGTTATCTGTTGGTTGTGTATATAGCTTTTGTTATTACACGTCAGCCTTTTACTAGGCTAATCATGTCAATGATTATGCATATAAGCCTGTGTTATAATACATACATGTCAGTGATATATTATAATTATAAACAAACAGAAATGTTGTATGTTTTTTTCCATTCGTCTACTTCATGAGACAAGTGATTATCTCCTGCATTATAGTTAGTCTTTATCCCCGATGAATAATATATATATCTTGTATCATGTCAGTGTTGCTTCAAATTTTGTGGCTATATTCTTAGCATCCAATGTGCAATGAAGCATTTTTGCCTATGGCTTGTACGCTCCTCAGGGAGTTGAGAAAGTATGCAATATCATTGTGTGGGGTTGAACTGTACCTGATGACCAAGGGTAATAATACTTGCGCTTAGAAACGCTGGATTAAGCGCTATATAAATGCAAGTTATTATAATTATTATTATAGATATATACACGTTATGTATTTTGTATTTATTTATAGGTTTTGTTATTATACATTCTTTTATCAGCCTGTCATGCGCTATCAATAATGATGCATGTACACTGTGTTAGTAATGTATGTTTGTTGCCTATTAAAAATGCATGCAATCACCTTACTTGTTGGTTTTATCTTGAATTGTTAATTCAGTATTTTATTATATCTGCCACATGCCATCAATAATTCTGCATTCAACAAGCCATTGGGGTGTTTCACAAAGATCCTAAGTTGAACTTCAACCCTACGTTGGACTTAAAAATTATGGAAAGCCGTTAGTTTCTTTGATAACAAATTTGTAAAAGTTTTTTTTTTAAGGTAAAAAATGTTGATACAAATCATTTATATTTCTATTATCAAGGACATTTTATGTTCTTGATGTAAAATGTATAAAAATTCTAAAATACTTGCATTTTTGCTTTTGAATATAATTGATTCCAAGGCCACAAATGGCTTTCCATACAAGTCCAACTTAGAGTTAAGTTCAACTTAGGATCTTTGTGAAACACCCCCCTGGTGTTAGTTTAAAATGTCTCTGTGTAGACAGGCATTGTCATAACAATAAATACAGGCCTCAGAATTAGCACAAGTCAGGCTCTCTGGCCCGGAACCACCAAAATTTAATTCAAGCCAATTTCTACTTTACTGACTGGGCACCTAAAATGTAACATAATTTTAATGATCTCCTTTAAAATCTGGGAAACTGAAATCCCTTTTTTGGGGCCACAAAAAAAAGAAAAAAAAAATTTAATTTCACAACCATAATTTGTACCCAAATTAAAATAATAGCTCCGCGGCGCGGCCGTACATGAACATGTATGCATATAATCAAAATAGGTTAATGAATAGTTTGTTCTTAATTAATGCAAGCATGCAGGAACACGGATAAGTATCATCTTTCCATTTCTATGGAGACATAGTCTCAATAAAATGTGTCCAAATTAGATTAGCTTGATGATTAGCATCTTATTAGTAGCCTATATGAGGAAGCCATACTATGTCTTAGCAATGACATGTCTCACATGCAAAATTAATGAACCCTTCATGTACATAGTATAAAGTGGCACCACATACTCACAAGGGCTAGTTTATTTTCTCTTCTTTGGCCCATAATCGTCGTTTTTAAAGTGTTTTGGGCTAATTCTCCTTTTTAGTCTGTAATCAAAGTTTTGAAACACGTTTTAGGCTAATCGTCATCAAATCAAAAGTTTAGCAGGAAACACTGCATTTTCTTTAACGCTCTGAGTGCCAGAGATTTCAAAGCTCTATGGCATTTGTGTGTTATGTGTGGTGCAAATCTGCGAGCTTGACTAAAGCTGCGTTTCCATTAGAGCGAATTTCCGCGGCAAATCTTTTTTTTCGCAGTGAATTATTGAAAAAACCGCTCTGAGGAGCATTTTTAAAAATTCGCTTGCGAATATTCGCCATGTAATATGAAAAATATATATGAATAATATATGAATAACACTGAATTGGTCCGTGCATATGTTCGCGGCGGAAATTCGCTCTAATGGAAACGCAGCTTAAAGGAGTTAAACATGTTCACAGATTCCCTACTAGATATATTGTAATTCCCACAGGGTTAATTAGCCATACATGGTAAAACCAATTCCCATATATAAGCAATCATGGATTAAATAAAAATCAATTCTTTATAATGATGTTGGTTAGTTCACACTTGTTCCCAGACCATGCATATAAACTGCATTTGCATGCAATGTGTTGCGTTCACACCGATACCTACCATCGTCAAAGGACCTCAGAAGACGGGTGGACTTTTTATTTGGTAGAGACTTTGCATCATATGCAAGTTACACAATTTCTGCGAAAATAGTTTCCCAAGAAATAAGTTTTGACACTGAACCAGACATAAACAACAAGATTATATGGGTACATTTAAATATATACTTCCTGATTTTTATTTGTTAATAGTCGGAAAGGTGTACAGTAAGATGTGTTAACATCTTCTTTAGATTCAGTTTTTAGTTATCAAAGATATAACTTAATGAAATGTAAACCCATCAAGGACGAGAGCTATTTCAAGCTATTTCCCTCTACTTTGGGCAACTCCTAATTTTTTCCATCCTTTTAATGACATAAAAATAGGTGAAAAATATTAAGTTATTAAAATTAAAGACAAATATGAATTAACTTTGCCGCAAAGTTACCAATTCGAATGCCAAAATCTGTTTTGAAAATATGTTGCCAATTTAAGGATTTTCCTCAATTATAGCGATCTACACAATAAAACAAAATCATACAAAAATAATGAAAGCAGGTATAGAGTAACAAAATTGGGCTTACCACCATCATCATCATCATCATAACTATTACCATTACTGTCATTATCATCATCATCATCATAACTATTACCATTACTGTCATTATCATCATCATCAGCATCACTATTACCATTACTGTCATTATCATCATCATCATCATCATCATCATCATCATCATCATCATCATCATCATTACTGTCATTATCATCATCCTCAACATCATCATCATCACCGTCCTCATCACCACCATCCTCCTCCTCCTCATGATTCCCACCAATACTTACCACCATCCATCCCGTCCTCAAGAAGATGACGACGCCAAAGATGTTGATCATGCAGGATGTGAAGACGCCATCCCAGGTGCCGAAGAGGATGGGTTCCCTCACAAAGAAGTTTGCCTTCCACCATGGCGTCTGACTCTTGCTCTGGCCGGCCTGCGCATGCAGAGAAAAGAAACAATGTAAATCATTCATTCGTTTGAAATAAATTCAACCTTAGCCAGTGCTCGAGCATGATCATAACCCAGGACCAGCCCTAGTTCCACAATCTCTAGATATGCTTGTGAAATCATTTACGATTGAATGAATAAGGGCGGTATGTGTGCTATGCTACGTTCTGTTGATTTGTATGTTATTCTTAAGCATATTGGCATCGGTGAGTTAGAGCTCATGATGCTAATTACCATGGTAAATGTCGCTGGTCCGTAATCGGGCCCCCGGGCCCAGGCCTGCTGGCCCGGGGCCACTAATAATTGGCTTTTGGGCAACCAGTATTTCATTGATGCTAAATTCCACTGGCCCAAATTCATGTTTTTACATACATGTATGTTTTTCTACTGAGTTCTTTGCCCATAATTAAACTCACTTTGCATGATGGGGCTCTATTACCAAAAAGCACATGTTACAGTGAATTGGAACATTGTACAAGTATTAGTTTACAGTTACACTAGACTGAAGTTTGTAATTATCGTTACTTGATAATGAAACCCGAGTACTTTTTACTGGGTTGACAGAATAATGCTATGTATAAGTAGCACTGCAGGGTATAATGTCCTGCTATTATCGGTGGCAGTGACATAGCGTGGTCGGACTGATTTATTTATTTATTTATTTTATTTTATTTTATTTTATTATTATTTGTATTTATTACTAGGCACCTTATGTATTTCTCTATTTGTTCAAAAATGTATGTTTCAATTGTTTTTGCCAAATTATTGGGAAGGGTGGGGCACATGCCCCCACCCATAGCATAGCTACACCATTGCTCAGTGGCATAGTGGCAAACGAGAAGACAGATCTTCAGTACTATCCATGCTCTACGGAACAATCCGTTTTTAATATTAAAGTACAAACTGCATGAATACATGTACGTGTGTATAACCTATCAATATCCAAAGTAAAGAAATGGCATGATGAAACAAAGTAACCTCTCACCTCGAAGAAATGAGGCATAACATGCCATTTTAACTAGCATACAAATATTCAATTGGTCTTGTTTCAAAGACTGATTTTCACTCCAAAAAAAGAAATCATTATTTGCACAAGTTTTGAAAAACACCTGGCAGTAACATAATCATGAATTCTAATACTGTAAACGTGGTAATGTTCACGGTGCATTAATTTTCGCGGATTTCGCTCTGAAGTCGGCGTCCGCGAATATTAAAACCCGCGAATATAAATGCGCGATTTGCAATGCGTGTGAACACTTGCTCAGCCGCGAAATTAAAAAGCCGCGAATGTGTTTTTTGTGTCGCTCAGCGCAAAATATTAATCACGCAAAAATAACAACGTTTACAGTATTCATTACACATCGGAAACAGACAAATAGAAATTAGGCCTAAAATTAGTACAACAATTTATTATATTTGTTTTTACAATCCAAACTGTAAAATCAGTAAAAGCTGAAAATAATTTAAATGAAAAATCAAATATTACATATGAAAATATATAAAATGCAGTGGTTTGACATTACAATCCATATGCATTTGTCTGATAATAACTCAAATAAAGTAATTTCCAAATAAAATGTGCCATATGTTTTCTCTGCACATACACTGTACAAGTAAACGCCTATAGTGCTATTCACCACACACTCTCCAATCATATACTCGTACAATATTAAAGTGCAGTACTGCATAGTCTACACACCCACGCATTACCCATTACATAGCACATCAATTTTTAAAGGGCCAGTCAGGGATTTGAAGATCCTCTAAAATCACCTCAAATTTCTACACTAACTAGTAGAGGATGGAATAAAATTTTTTTTAAAAATGGCATTAAATATCAGGATACATTTGTTTGTTTCATGAGTGAAAATCACCCCATAATTTTTTTACCACACAAACCTATCAATTGACTATCATTGCTAGCAGCACTTTATTCAGACATAACAAATAAAAAATTGACACCATTCCTCAAGTAAATGACGGTTAATGCTGCAAGATTTGCCCAGAAGTTATCGACTGCCGTACCATACCATATTTTAAAATCATCCCGGCGTCTTTTTTCAGTACATGTACATGTAAAACTTTAACAGCCCCTTTAACACACGGCAGGTTCTTGGGCGATGCGTACTGAGTATTGATCACGCCACGTACGGACAGGCTGCTATAATCTTATATTCTCCATTTAACGTCACCTTTAGGCAAAACATGTTGTGCAGTTGGGCAGGCTGTCTCGCTAAATGCCAGATATTATTTCCTTTCAGACATCTCATGTTTTTTTTTCTTCAAAATTTCCCTAAAAAATAAATGTGGCTGACATTTTGTGTGTGTAACTGAAGTCCTCGACACCTGTAATTCAAGTGTCAACAGAATTATGCATTTGTCTCTAAACGCGTTGCATAGAGGAACCTGGTGGGCCCTGTATTAAATCTATGGGGATTTCAAAGTCTAGTAGGGTAAATGTTTAATGCATGTTTTCAAGTAGAAACATGCAGTGCCCCAAACACACACACACACATACATGTATATACACAGACAGAAAAGAAAACAAAGGAAAAGTAGAATTAGAATGAAGAAAATGAAAGGGAGATGCCAAACATACACACGTACATGTATACACACACACACACACACACACACAAACTTGATATGAGGAGGGAGGTAGACCACAAGGACTCTTGATTGATGCTCCCCTCTTATAGCCCGGTCACATATCAACGGATTGCGTAAACGGACGTCAAACGGAGAGCTAAATTTTCCATCCGTTCGTCTCCTTTCGTATGTGTTTCTTGTCCGTTCCTTGTCTGGTGAT
This sequence comes from Echinarachnius parma, assembly GCA_037951105.1. NCBI lineage: Eukaryota > Metazoa > Echinodermata > Echinoidea > Clypeasteroida > Echinarachniidae > Echinarachnius > Echinarachnius parma. The sequence goes on along the minus strand of JBAMJV010001121.1, from coordinate 73,262 downwards.
GTACGTTGTTCTATGTTTTGTACATTATAAAGCAATGGAGACGACTTTCATCACCGGATAATTTCATTTCGCAAATTTTCTATTCGTTGGGCATTCGTTTCCGCTATCCGTTGATATCTGACCGGGCCATTAATAGGTTTCCCACAAAGCGTTTATTTTTAGAACCTTTGCTGTTCAGTTCATAGATCATTGCTCTGCCAATACACATTTGCAAGTTCCCTTTCTATATTAGCTTGGGCAATTTGGTATTATGAATCAATCAAATTACGGGTAACATTGACATTCTTTATACCAGGCTCTATTCATTGTATAATTTCCGTACAGAAAACAAAATACCTGTAATATTACATTCTTATATTTCACATAATGTGCTTATTTTTAGATACTTTCAGTTTATATCAAGATCAATGCTCTGTCAAGATATGCATTCCCTTATACAGTACTTTGCTTGGGCGATTTGGTATTACGAATCAATCAAATTACGGGTAACATTGACATTCTTACCAGGCTCTATTCATTGTATAATTTCCATACAGGAACACAAAATACCTGTATTACATTCTTATATTTCACATAATGTGTTTATTTTTAGTCATTCAATTTGAACTAACAAAAGCACATTACGAAACCACTGACATAGCAGCAGATTAAACAACAGTGGTTACATAACCCGTTTTTCTGCAATGCATTTATTTTTTTACTCTTTCAAGGTGCTGCTAATAGTTATCTTTGATCCTGTATAAGGCATATTTCAGATCAATACGATTCCGAATAAGATTGAAATGGAACATTGACATGTAAATAAAACTGACCACACATTCTGTATTCATGGTGTTGTAATTTTCTCTCTAGATAGAGTATAATACAAAATACCTGTATCATCATCTTCTAGGTTTCCCACAATAATTTATGTTGAGAGGCCTATTGAACAGAAAGAATGACAGTACTGATAGTGCAATAATTTTGGAAGCCTTTAACTAGCTATACATTATGGATTAGGGGAAGAAATCAATACAATTATGGGCAACATTGCTTCCTCATATTCACGGAGTGTTGGTATTTTCCGTCCCTGTTTTAATATACAAAAACACACAGAATATACAATCACACTACACATACACACACACAAACACAATCACACATACACAACACATAAACATGTATAAAACACACACAGTCAACACTACACAAACACACACACACTCACACGCACACACACACTCACTCACAAACACACATTATGTACAAACACTTTATGGGCAAAAACAAAAAAGGGATCCTACATTCACACACATATGCATGCATGCCCGTGAAAAAAAACAGCGCTTAATGAAAAAAACACACACACACCATCCCTCCCGTTAAAAGGCAAGACTGTAGTTTTAGGAGAGAAACGACTGATAAAGGGAACTGAATTTTACCCCGAGGATCGGCGTATTGACGTCATACAGGGTAACTGTGCAGCCTATACAGTAGATTGAGGTCAGGGCAAAAAAACAGGAGGCTCGCCAAATGAGCCTATGTGGCGTACACACACACACACATACGTATACACACACACACATATATGCACGCACACAAACACACACACACATCGTAGCCTGAATTAGAAATACAATGTCCAATACATATTACACACACGCATGCACAGACAGAGACATCTGTAGACAGATATAAATAAATAAACATACAACAAACGAACACATGCAGACTCAAACATGCACACACACACACACAAACAGACGGACAGAAAAGAAATCAGCTAATAAACATACAATGTGAAAAACATACACTCACACACACACACACAAACACCACACACACCACATGCACGCACTAACAAACATACACTCACACACACTAACAAACAGACACACTCACTCACGCACACAAGTGCCCTGCATCGTGGAGTAAATTACGAATTATACCAAACTCAATCACACGCTACTGTGCAACCACCGCCACTACACTCCCAATAGTAGACAGATATTCTGCATACACACTGTACTGTACTGTATACAGTATGTACAATTGTACATTGTAGCAAGCTGTCTACTGCAGATTGCGATGTAGTTTACATGCATGCATATTGACAGCACGTACATGTATTGTATTGGTTTATGACAATGTATGCATCAATAATGCACACTACCACCCATATGTGATTGCAAATTCACATCTAATAATTGAACCTGAATTTAAACCAGAGTGTTTAAAATGGTTGACTGAATTTATAGGATAATGATAGACATTTGGGAAATATGGAAATCAGCAAAATGTATTGGTGTATGACAATGTATGCAATTAATGCACACTACCTCCCGTATGTGATTGCAAATTCAGATCTATTATTAATTGAACCTGAATTAACTGCGGTATTTAATACGCTTGACTGAAATTTAAATAGGATAATCATAGAAATGTGTGAAAAATGGAAATCAGCAACATGTATTGGTGTATGACAATGTATGCAATTAATGCACACTACCTCCCGTATGTGATTGCAAATTCAGATCTATTATTAATTGAACCTGAATTAACTGCGGTATTTAATACGCTTGACTGAAATTTATAGGATAAATCATAGAAACGTGTGAAAAATGGAAATCAGCAAAATGTATTGGTGTATGACAATGTATGCAATTAATACACACTACCTCCCGTATGTGATTGCAAATTCAGATCTATTATTAATTGAACCTGAATTAACTGCGGTATTTAATACGCTTGACTGAAATTTATAGGATAATCATAGAAACGTGTGAAAAATGGAAATCAGCAACATGCATTGGTGTATGACACTGTATCCATGTATCCATAATGCATACTACTACCACTGCACTACCTCCCATATGTGATTGCAAATCCATTTATTAATTGCACTTGAATTAACATGATTAGTGTTTACGCTTCATTGAATTGAAAACAGGATTATTATAAATACATGAATTGAAGAAAAAACGGAAAGGCAAAGTGATAAAGTAAATTACATTGATGTATAGCAAGTATCGATGCACTGTACTACCTCCCATATGTCATGTTGCAAATTCATCTTTTAATTGAACTTGAACTAATGGGAGTGTTATATGCTTGATATAATAAATAACAAAATGAAAGAAAAATGAAAGAAAAGTGAACTGAAAAGGCAAAGTGATGAAATGAGAAATGTACCTGGATGCATGAGATATACTTGTACTTGTATACTCATAGATAATGCATACAACTGGGGGTGTATTCTGAAAACGATTTCAAGTTAAAATTTATTGTATATCTACGTCACTAAAATATATTTTTAGCAAATCGCTATTCCTTAAGTACAGTTTAATATTTTGAGTGGAAGTATAGATATGACACAGATACAATATGTCAACCCAAAAAATACTTTTTTTTTCACGAGGGCGATTTTGAAAATTTTGAGGGAAAAAAATGCCCTCGTGAAATTATTCACGAGGGCTATTTTTGGGCTCACGGGGGCTCTTTTTTTTTTACATCGTTTTCACTGCTCAAGGGTCTAATAAATGATTATCATGATGTGATCTATCTGATTATGCCATGTTTGGTACGTTTCTGGCGTTTTCCGATCATGCAAAAAGATGTTTAAAAAAATGTTTAAAAAAAATGTAAAAAAAAAAAAAAATTAATTAAATTTTTTTTTTTCTTTTCGCCCCCGTGCCGTGGCTCACGGGGGCGATTTTAAAGGTATCGGGGGCGATTTTAAAGGTATCGGGGGCGAATCGCCCTTTGCCCCCGTGTATTTTTTTGGTTGCAATATGTCATAGTTGACCAATAATTTAGTTGTCCTATTGGACAACCAGACTAGTCCATTTATGAAATTTTACTTGCCCGACATCATTTTTTCTTGCCCCGGGCAATAAGGCAAGTGCTAGTGCCGAGCCCTGATTAATCGGTGTTTACTGTTTGCATCCACAATCCATCCTACTGTACTGTACTAGCTACCTCCCATTAATATACGTGATAACAAAAATGCTTTTCATCTTTCAAGGCGGCACTATTAGGCCCAGAATTTTTTTATAAAAAACAAAACAAGACAAAATCATTAATCAATTGAACTTGTATTAAGAGCCCCGAGTGTTTACATGCTTGACTGAATTTAATGATAGAAATTTAAAGAAAACAATATGGGAAATATGTAAATCAGCAATATAATAATCAGTGTATGTATGTTCCAATACAATGTATATGTACACTGAACCACCTCCATTATGTGATGGCAAATTCATGAATTAATTGAACTTGGATTAATGGGAGTGTTTATGCTTGATTGGATTTATAAGATTATGATATGAAGCATACACACTATGTATCAGTGTAAGCATCAATAGTGCTTGTACTGCACTAACTCGCATGTATAAATGTATGCATTTTCATAATCAATTGAACTTGAATTAACGGAAGTGTTTATGCTTGAATGACGACACATGTCGTTCATATGTAATTATAACAGATTGTACTGGAATTGAAGTGGAAATCAACGTGATCACTGATGAAAAATGCATAGATATAGGTTGTGACATGCCTATGAATATATTTTATTTATAAACCTGGCGAGTCCTTGATTAAATCTATATGATGATTGCCAAATCTAGTAAGGAACAAGTTAATATGTGTCTTTTACCATGTTTGTATGGATATAAGTTACATCCATTTGTTATATCAGAAGAAATTTAATCCAAATAGATACAAGTTATTTTAAAGGAGGGGAAATTCTTACATGTAGCTATCTGGGGTAGATATGATATCACTCGACACATTTGTACATGAACATGTATAATTCCTGCCACTTTAATGGGCCCCATTGCAAAAAGAGATACAATCAATTGTTGATTGTAAGTCAGAAAATTGCGCGTTTCAACCAATCAGAGTTGCGCATTTAGAACACATGATCTGACTTCCAATTAATTGTAACTTACAATCTAATGTTTCTCTGTCTGCAACGGGGCCCTGGTCTTCAATTCCTCTTGGGTATCAATTATGATGGTATTAATCAATGTTTTTGAAACTATATCAACTGGTTTGACTTACGACTGGAGGCTGTCAACGCATCTGAGCTTGCACTAACAAAAGCTGGTTATGTAACCGCCTGTTGTTGAATCTGCTGCTGTGACAGTAGTTACCTAACCCGCTTGTTAAATGCAAGGTCAGATTACGTTCCATATGGTACAGTTTGAAAACATGCTAGCCTCCAGCATTCATTCAAAACAGTTGATAGTGTTTCAAAAAACATTATTTCCATTATTAGTGATACCCAAAAGGAAATATGTAAGACTAGAACTATCAGTAAATATGCACCAGTATCAGAGAGCGAAATGCCAGCATTTGGTTCCCCTCTAAAGGGGTAGGAAACGCTGGAATATTTGCTTGCTGTTACTGATAAGTGCAGAATTCCTGTCACTTCTAGTCTACGAGTACATTTACTGTTTGGTATCACTAATAATGGAAATAATCAGTGTTTTTTAAACCACTATCAACAGTTTGGACTGAGCACTGGCGCCATGTTTTTTGAGCGTGCACTAACAAAATAGTATATAACCCCTGTTGTTAAATCTGCTGCTATGTCAGTGGTTACGTAACCCCTTTTTGTTAGTGCAAGCTTAGATGCACTCAGATGACTTTCATGGCTTTTAATATGGTACAGTTGGAAAGCATGGCAGCCTCCAGTACTCAGTCAAAACAGTTGATAGTGGTTTAAAAAAGTCAGTAACATGACAAAACTAGATAGTGTACACGTGTACATACACTGTACATGTATGTTTGCAGTATGTACACACTCTTGTGTATGTATCACGTACACTGTAAACTTACCCTGTAACATTTGTGTATAATATCTAGATGGCCATGAAACCATGAATGCAGTATGTATACAGCTAATCAATGACATTGATTTTCTCCCAGTCTTGTTTATTGATATTTGGGGCAAAGCCGCACAGCAATTTTGACAATGACTCACAAGTTGATACAGCTGTCAATTCATGTAAGCATCACATACATGTAAAATGCAGTGCTGTACAAGTGATAAGGATAATTGTTCGTTACTGACCACCCTTTGTCAAAACCGCGATTGTTTTTTTCTTCAGGAAACTGAACATTTCTGTTCATAACAGAGAAGAATTGTTGTCTATTTTTGTTTTCAATTGAAGTTTATTCAAAACCAAATAAAGTTGGATTGTTTACAAGTAAAATAAAATGGTATTTTATCTGAAACAACAAGAATCAAAATGAACAAAATGGACTATTAACCCCTTGACCACGGGAACCGAGTGGGTTGTGTACAAAGTCTATGGAGATTTCATAAACTCGTAGGGAACGGGGACATTAAACATTCTCAATTTCTCACTTTCACAAAGTTAAAAATAGGTAGATACTTAATAAATACTTCATGCAGAAACACAAAATACAAAATGTACATCATTCACCCTGTCGCTACGCACAATATATTCACTAATTTTAGTTAATTTTAGTGCTTTATCAATGAAAAATATCACCAGTCGGTCCATCATATCGGTTTGCCAAATTTGTTTGTAAAAAAAGTAAAATAATGCTGAATATCTAGGTTAACTGATAACTGCCCATTTTTCTGTGACCTGTAATGTGTATGTTGGAAAAAATAAACAGCACTGCTAGAATTGAATTGTTCCACCCTTTTGGCCCTTTCTATGTAAAATTGAGTCGTTTCAATTTATTTGGGTGACCTATTTACCTGCATACTATTTAGTACATAACATGGCAATATTATGGCTTCAATAGTGGGAAACAAATTACTCTTACAGCTGGTTAACCTTTAAGTTTAAAAATAATTCCATTCCAGTAGTACATACAATGTACATGGCATTATACAGTTACATGCATTTTTGCACTTTAGAAAAACAATATGTGCGTACATCTAGAGCCTATTAACACTTTGTGCGCTTCGTTCGACTTTAGTCACAAACAGCGGCGCGCTTCGTTCGACTTTAGTCACAGACAACGATGCGTGCGTGCGCATACAATATACGATGCGTGCGGCGCGCGCACGCGCGCCTAAAATAATCTGCCGATGGGGGGGATCTACTGCACAGCGCACAAAGTGTTAAGAAACCTGCACACATGCAAATAAAGGAGTTTTCTTTGTATTTCTAGTAAATCTAAAACAATGTATATATAACTTTGTATCTCAAAGTGCTAAGTGAATATCTTAAACAAAATGGCAAAATGGTTAGATGAATTTTTTAAAATCTGAAAAAATGTTTAAATCTTGAGGGGAAAGGGTGAACCTTTCAGAAAAAAAATTCCAAACCCTTTTTTATATTAAACACACAATGGCATTACACTTCAGAAGAAAAAAAATGGGCTTACATTGTATGTAGAGCCTATAATTCACATCCCTTCACAAATACAAATAAAGTGGTCCAAGGTTTTCTTCAAATCTCCAGTAAATCTAAAACAATAATAATAACTATAACTCAAAGAGCTTGACCACAGCTCTGGTAAAATGGTTAGATGAATCCTATAAATCAGAAACACATTTGTATAGAACTACTTACAAACTTTGGTTACAAATAGTTAACCTTTTAGAGAAAAAAAACAACACCATAGATAAATGTCAAACATACTGGCAATATTATACTGCACAGTCTGCACTTCAGGAAAAAAAACAATATGGGCATACATATATAGAGCCTATAATTCACAGACCTACACAAATGCAAATAAAGTAGCCCCCATGTAATTGTCTCAATTGCTCACTGGACCTGAGTCAACCATGCACAAGGCCCTTTGACATTTAAAAGAAGGAGTCTTGTGCGTTTAAAATGCATGAGATATTATTAGCATGCGATGCATCATAGTACTCTCCATATATTAAAGTTTGAGCTGAAGGCAATCTTGGGGATAATTTTATGGAAATAAATCAAATAAATCAATCCTTAGTAAAAAAAGACTTCACATTTTTCATATATATAAAATCATAATCATACTTTGACATTAAAAGGAGACTGCATTAAACATCGTGAGATAATATTAGCATGCAATGCATCATAGTGCTCTCCATGCGCTGAAGGCAAACTTGAGGATAATTTCATTGAAATAAATCAACATCCTAAAAGACTAAATTACGGTCTGACATGTTGAAGAAGGAGACTCCGCATTTAAAATGCATTTAAGATATTATTAGAGTTTGAGCTGAAGGCAATCTTCATCGAAATAAATCAACACCATAAAAAGACTTCAAACTTTCACATAAAATCATTATCATACTTTGACATTACAAGAAGGAGACTGTGCATTAGGGACTTAGTAACATTGTCCAAATCCTCAAAATAAATTTGTCATTCTAGCGGTTCCCTCATACCTTGTTGTATTCGTAACAATAAAATCATGGGACAGGTTTTGGTTTTTTCAAATTTCCCTTTCGTTACAAAGATATGTACGACTGAAGTATTCAGATAAGAAAAACTCTGGGCGAGTGTACAAAGTGAGTGCAGTGAGTTATTGAATATCACTTTTCATTTTCGCTCATTACTTGGCCATGCAATGTCCATTTGACTTGAAATCTTCACACAATACCCTGTGGACATATGAGATAACAATAATATACATTGCATCAACCATTCATCACTTTTTGCACATGTCAACAAAGTTACTAGATCCCTTTAAAATGCATTCTGAGATATTATTAGCATGCAATGCATCGTAGTGCTCTCCATACTACAGCCTGAGATGAGGCAATCTTGGGGATAATTTGATGGAAATAAATCAACATTCTAAAAGGTTGAGTTTTCACTTGTAATCATCTAAATGTATTAAGGTCTTTGAAATTTTGAAAAAGGAGACTGCATTGAAAATGCCTTATTAGCATGCAATGCATCACAGTGCTCACCATATTAAAGTTTGAGATGAGAAAAACTTCAAGAGGATAACTTTTATCAAATGAAACAGTATCCCAAAGACTAACTATACATTTTTTTGTGATTAAAAGAAGGCAAAGAAAATGGGATTCCAACGGGATTCGAACCCGAGATCTCCAGATTGCTAGACCGGTGCTCTACCGACTGAGCTATAGAAAACCCTAGACGGTGCTCGTCCCTGAAACCCCTTAATTCTCATTGCCAGAATGGTCAGAAGCTATTATAACCTGACATAAACCCGAAGGAAACAAATCAACTTTAAAGGGATATATGCGAGGGATCACCGAAGCGATACAGCTTTTTGTAATAATTAATTCAAACATATATAGGGAAACCCAGAAATATATTGTGATTAAAAGAAGGCAAAGAAAATGCGATTCCAACGGGATTCGAACCCGAGACCTCCGGATTGCTAGACCGGTGCACACAACCTTCTCAAAAAATATTTCAGAACTGTGAGTATTCATAAAAAATGCGTTCATGGAGCATAAATCTGCACTAAAATGCTATGAAGTATGATAAATTATAATTTGGCCTGCACACACACATGTATGCAATATACAGAGAAATTGTAGCATAATAAGTTCATAATTTTGTTGTTATATTCCCCAATGACTTTTTGAATACATTTCACATGTTTTATTCTCTTTGAAACTTCTAGACCAAACACAAGTTTATGGTGCAATCTTCAATATATAATTTTGTTGAAATCATATATGAAACAAAATACAAAACTTTAACAGAACACCTCCAGAAATATTATATCCAGTGTGAGTCTTTGTGTGTATGCAGGGCTCGACACAAGCACTTGCCCCCGTGCCCAGGGCAAGTCAAAATTGATGTCAGGCAAGTAAAAGGTAATAAATGGTATTGTTTGCTTGCCCGATCAGGCAACTTAAATATTTCTTCAACTGCAAGTCGTAGAATGTAATTCCTTACATGTAAATCTCATCTAGAAGTAAGCGGGCAAGTAAATTTGCTGTTGAGGCAAGTAAGACTTAAACATTTACTTGCCCAAATGGGCTAGAAGAGAAAAAAGGTTAGAGTGGAGGCTTGGTGTATGACTTTAATAGTGTGTGGGCATGCAAACAAACTAGTGCTTTGCAAATCTTATGTTGTACCGTAAACCGGGGTGACTTTGGCCGCCGGGTGACTTTTGCTACTTTTTTAGATGAATGTATATTCATCAAGCCTCACTTTTTAGAACAAATTTCTTATTGTTATAAATATATTCTTATAGGGTAATGTATAGAATCAGATATTAGTTCTAAAGTGTGAAAAGTAATGAAAATACAGCCTTCTCAAAAAGTGGCCACTGTCACCATGGCGGCCAAAGTCAACCCGGTTTACGGTAGTCTTGTTTGTAAATACTCAACTAAAAGTCCTAACCTTGGACATAGGAACGTTTACAAGAAATCTTATCTGGTTACTCTGGTGTACTACCACTTATCAGCATATCCAATCTAAAATAGTTGCAGAGCAACAGCTTACAAGCAATCAAACATGATAGCCGGCAATTAACAGGACCACAGGACCAAATTATTTATCTAGCTAGCTCATCCATTAAACTTCTGGTTGTTCCTTATCTCTTCTGACTTAGTTTGGACATTCAGTAAAACCTCATAATTGTCAGCAAAATGCTGACATAGATTTGTGAAGGAATTCCTGTGTTTGTTTGGGAGACAGGGTATGGAATAATGTCTTATTCCCCCTGACGACAAGAAATTCCTGCATATTATTAAACACCCATGGTATCTTTGACATAGATGATTTACAAGTACCTTAGTTTTAAGTGTGTGTGTGTGTGTGTGTGTGTGTGTGTGTGTGTGTGTGTGTGTTTGTGTAACTTGTAAACCCTCTAAACCAACCTGGACAAACGTTGGACACCCTACTATCATACCATGGACACTCTCCAACCGAGAAAGTCCTCTTCTGTCCCGCCTAGTGAAAACAGATCATACTAATTCAAAATACCATTCATATTGGCACATGTTAAAGATACAGAAAAAATAATATGCAACGGGTACACCTTGGGTGTCCTAAATTGACATACACAAAAGTCCTCGGTTGGGTTTGTGAATTCATACACACGCAGGCGCGCCGATTCCACCGAAAACACAATGCATTGGGGGGGCAGAGCATTGTTCACAAACAATGCTCGCCCCCCCCCCCCCCCCAACGCATTGTGTTTTCGGATGGAATCGGCGCCACTGTACACACGTCCACACTTGTATAGTAATTGAGGTCCTTGGTGTGCTCGAGTGTGTGTGTGTGTGTGTGTGTGTGGGGGGGGGGGGGGGTAGGGGGGGGTATGTGAATTAATGACAGAGGACAGAGCGTAAAGAAAAATAATTTATACATTCATGATAACTAGTCCACAAAAGGAAATATTCAACTGTCAAACAATGACTTTGTAAAATATTTTCATCACATACAGACATACACAAACAAAATATGAAACAGCCCACACATTCTCAACTCTTTTGGGGAGTATTTTAGCCTGGTAAACTGTAAGCAGCAGAAGCACACACATATCAAACACTCATATTCATATTGTGTACCAATTTACATACCACCCCATTGATTCAAGAACTAAGCTATTGATAATTGATGGCGCAAATTTGTACCATACAAAGAACATTCTTGCAAGCAATTTTACACATTATTAGACAATGGTTTTCACTAATCTAAAAAAAGAGCTCCTGAATATTCTGCCCCCCCCCCAACCCCCGGCTGGTAGTCCCCATTACCCCATACCCCATCAAGATGTTGGAATGTGAAAAATTATAACATTTAATATAATGCTGTTATCCGATCCGGGAACGATCCGATTTCCCGGCGATAATCGCTTCTGAGCCGGATCCGAGACGGATCCGAGAAATAAATTTTCTCGGTGAGAAATAAATTTTCTCGGTAGAAAATATCGGAAGATTTTGCCGACCCATTTTCTCCAGTAATTATTGAAAATGTGTATGTTTGACAGTCCATTAAGTAGTGTAATTTAAATAAAGAATGGGGGAATCAATATTGTTTACTTTATGAGTGGTTATTTTGGAGAAATTCTTGGTTCATTAATTCGTTTCGCAGTCGAAAATTGAACAGGATGCGCAAAATTGCTAGTCATTTGAACGATATTGCCGACGGAAATGCACACAAAGTTAGGCCGACACTCTCGGGGAGACTTCAGATGTATATCTGTATGATCGAGCTGATCAGCCAGTGCATTCTAAAAGTGGCTCAAAATATGTATTTTGGTTATTTGCACCATGTTTAAATGTTTTGATATTCTACTTACATGATTGCATGGCGTTTAAAAGCTGAACAGAAAAAAACTGAGCCCCAAAGCAATGCAAACAACTACTAAAAAAATCGGTAAATAACAACTACATGTATAATACATAACAGATCGCGGATGAATCCGGCGTATGAAACAAAGACCCGTACACGAGCGAAATGCGTGAAACATGCCAGCAGTGCAGCGGCCCGAAAACTTGCTGCTACCGGTACCGTAACTACTTCAACCTTCCCTCACGAACGTGCTTTGGAAATTTATCGATATATTCAGCCCAGTTTTTCATTGTTTTGGGGGTATTTTTTAAAATCTGTTCAGCTTTCAAATGCCATGTTATCATGTAAGTAGACTACCAAAATTGTGTTGATCACAAAAAGGCTAATTTATAGCCACTTTTTGAAGGCTCTCACCAAGAAGATCGTACATATTTTCATGTGATGTTTCCCCGTGACTGGCCGGCTGAGTTCTGTGAATGTGTGGCGCGATGCTGAACAAACGATCGATTTCTAGGCCCAATTCACTTCGGAAAAAATACTTTTCTTGCGAAACTTAGTTAATTCTGAATAGTCTGTAACTGTTTTTCTGTAAAGGTTGATATGTGCATGCCTCAAAGCGTCAACATTGTTAATATTATTGGCATATAAAACAAGAAAGATAAGTCTACAACGCTGCATTTTTTTCAGAGCAAATTGCAATATTATTTTTTTCCGAGATCCGATCCGATCCGAGAATCTCGTTAGCGATTTTGAATTCTACTGATCCGAGATCGATCCGGGATTTTTTCTTTACCTAACAGCATTAATTTAATACATTCTTTTAAAGTGTTACTTTGCACAGGTATGTAAATTAACACATGTTTGCAAACAAATTTAATTATTATAAGACATGGCTTCTTACTATCCACATCTAAAATGTATGGTCATAGGTAGTATGACTATTTAAACGCTATGTTCAATTCCCCCGCCGTAAAGTGAACATATGTGACCTCACACCACAAAACGACCAATAAGTCGGGAAAAATGATTGTGCTTATTTTCACATGACAGTAAAGTAGAAGTCGATACCTTTAAAATGGTATATAATTTGTCATATTTGGACTAAGCGAACCCTCTCAAAATGAGCAGCCAAGATTTGGAACATGGCTGAATCAGTTTTAAAGTTAGGGAGAAAACGGGCCGTTTCAAAGATCGGCGTCCATTCAAGCACTGTAATCTGATCATATTTATTTGATTCAAAATGATAATTAAACATGATTTCTGACGCTCAAAATTTCACAAAAGGTAGATTATGATACCCTCATTCAGGAAATACCAAAATCCTGAATTTCATATTTTAAACAAAATTTGGCTATATCAGCTAATAACAGACAAACTGCCACAGCGACATAACGGTCGTTTTGTGGTGTAAGGTCACATATAGACAATGCATGTGTTGGCAGACAAAAAATGAACACCAACTATGCATTATCTATGCATAACATACAACACACAACAGAATAGTAATGTATGTATTTACTAACCTGCTGTTCGTCAAAGAGCTCCTGAATCTTCTGTCCCCCGCCCCCCTCCTGGTATCCCCCTTCGTCCCCGTACCCAGTCAGGGTGCTCTCGGTGTAGCTCTTGGCATGGCTCTCCTCGCTCAGCCCGTACTTGCCCCAGTCGACGTCCTTCTTATCGGCCCCCGGGGCAGGGGCAGGGTCCGAGACGAGAGGGGCTCCGCTGCCAGCAGTGTTGAAATCTTGTGCCATGTTGTCTTTGAGAATTCAACGTAGCTATGGGCTGCAATAAAAACACACAGTGATTCATTTAAAACAAAATTAGCATAATTGGTCAATACAATTATTAATTCTTTCTGGCCCCCTCGGCAGGGGCTGGGTCAGGCACCAGAGGGGCACCACCCCCTGCAGTATTTAAATCTTCAGCCACGGACGTCCCGACTTTTGGACTAGTAGCATTTGCAAAGATCATACAATTTACAATGTTTTATAAGCAAATTTAATTGACCTTGCAAACAAATACACGGGGGCAAAGGGCGATTCGCCCCCGACACCTTTAAAATCGCCCCAGTGAGCCACGGCACGGGGGCGAAAAAAAAAAATTTAACTTTTTTTAAACATCTTTTTGCATGTTCGGAAAGCGCCAGAAACGTACCAAACATGGCATAATCAGATAGATCACATCATGATAATCATTTATTAGACCCTTGAGCAGTGAAAACGATGTAAAAAAAAAAAGAGCCCCCGTGAGCCCCAAAATAGCCCTCGTGAATAATTTCACGAGGGCGTTTTTTTCCCTCAAAATTTTCAAAATCGCCCTCATGAAAAAAAATGTATTTTTTTGGTTGCTTCCCAGCCCCCGGGGCAGGGGCAGGGTCCGCGACGTGAGGGGCCCTGCGCCCTGCAGTGTTAAAATCTTGAGCCATGTTGTCTTTGATAATTCAAAGTAGCTATGGGCTGCAATAAAAACACAGTGATCCATAAAAAAAACAAAATTAACATAGATGATTGATCAATAAAATAAAACCTTTCTTCCAAGCCCCCTGGGCAGGGGTGTGGTCTGAGACAAGAGGGGCACCGCCCCCTGCAAGGTTGAAATCTTCAGCCATATCTTTGAGTCATTGAGAGAGTAAACTTTTTAAGTCTGTGCATACTCTTACTTTAGTCTACCTCCTCCATTCACTTATAAAATGTTCATTTTGTCACAGAGCTTTGGGGACCTAATCCCACTCCCATAGATGTTGTATAATCCCTTTCATTATATGAACTCATAGAGACCTTACTTTGTGGGACATGCGCTTGAACTCTTTATTATCATTATCATTTATTTCAAGGAAACCCACATTTAAAGCGCTGTTGTGAACACAATAAATACTACAATATTATAACCCTGGTTTTAGCCGAGCTGGCGACGAATCAAGCATCTTACAGAAACAATTCCTGCCAGGGCCCCATTTCCCTTACCTTCAATTTGTATTTTCAAATGAGCTTGGTTTCAACCTTGCCTTCAACTGTCCACAAAATGATACAAAATTCAATTGTCTTTTTGAGAAGGGTGTACACACTCACAGCCTCAGTCACAGATAGAAAGAGGAAGACCTAACCACGATTAGGCCGTAAAGTCTAGACGGACTGCAATGTTATCAATTTGTACAATTAATTACAATTTTGTTACTGGCAGAATTTAGTGGCCGCGTAGCAAATGCTTCGTCTTTACTTTGCGTGAAAATATAACACATTGATGCTTTGAAGTTTCAACATTCATGTATGACATTGACAACTTGTCACACTTTTGTATTAAAACTTTGCTAGAAAAAAAGAAAAAAAGGAGCATTTTCTACCAAAGGCTAAGCGTACCCACTCTTGGCATGCATGACTAGAACAGATCTTTACAAATTGCAGCCATAGTCATAGAGCAGTTTAGATCGACAAATCTATCGCTTTCATGGCCTTTTTGACATTATTATTGTTATTTTCACTGTCGGCATTCTAGCGATAGACGCGACCCATACACGGTGCCTTAAGAGGCAAGAACACCGTAGCTCTACAGTAAAAGTTACTTACGGAAAATCATTTTTTTTTGCACATAAAACACAACATATTTAGTATTTTGAGCGACATTTGTAGCCCTATCAATACATTTAGGGCTGCTATAATACTTTAACTCACCGATCTCGTGTGTCACTATACATGTCAATATGTCATTCTATAATTACGGCGAATTGTGAGATTTTCCACAATTTTCCATCACTCTTCGTCGGTCTTTCGCCGTTCAAACTGCCGTTATCGTACACAGATCCAATAATTACGGTATCGCTAGCGTGCACACAAAAAAAAAAAAAAAAAAAACCGACGCAAAATTAAAATGAGTTATTTGACTTGACAAACTGTTACCGCTACATTTTTAGCAAATAATTGTGGGCCAGTGATTCCAATAATTATTCGGTAGCGGTAACAGTTTGTCAAGTCAAACAACTCATTTTAATTTTGCGTCGTTTTTTTTTTGTTTTTTTGTGTGTGCACGCTAGCGATACCGTAATTATTGCATCTGTGTACGATAACGGCAGTTTGAACGGCGAAAGACCGACGAAGAGTGATGGAAAATTGTGGAAAATCTCACAATTCGCCATAATTATAGAATGACATGTATAGTGACACACGAGATCGGTGAGTTAAAGTATTATAGCAGCCCTAAATGTATTGATAGGGCTACAAATGTGGCTCAAAATACTAAATATGTTGTGTTTTATGTGCAAAAAAAAAAGATTTTCCGTAAGTAACTTTTACTGTAGAGCTACGGTGTTGATATAGACCGCGGGCCGAGGTCCATTATCGTTTCATCTCGTGCTTCAAATCTTGTATCTAGCTAGTTTTTTGTCGACTTGTGTAAAAATAGTATTGAAATCATACCTGAAACTCGTCAAGAACAAAACCTGCACATTTTCTCAAAATATGGAAAAAAACAACAACAAAAATTGCCAATATTTTTCAGTTTCGACGGTAAGAATGACCAATCACAGTACGTTGCTCATAACGTGATTTGTGGACTGACCAATCACGCTCTTTGTTTCATCATGCGCTAAATATGTAAACAAACCCAAGCAACAATCACTGGCTGCTACTATTGCGTTCGAGTCGAGTGCGACGGAAAGTTTCGAGGCCAGTAAATCCGACTTCTGTCCCATACATGTCATCGACACTATAAACAAGTCTATATCATCAAGTGATAAAAACTATGAAAAGTGCAAGGAGTGTGCAGCTAAATTGATAACTTTGGAAAAGAAGTTGGAAAGTGAGGTTGCAACGATGTACATTACACGGAAGTGAATGTGTGGGACAAGTCATTCATGGCTATACTGTACACGAATCTCCAGAGTCCAGATTGAAGAAGGCAGATTAACCCGAAGAAGAAGAAGATGACTGTAATGTTACTTAGACATCCGGAACTGGCAGGTAAGTTCCTGTTATAATATGAACATATCTAGCTCTACGACTTCATCAAATGGAACTTGAAAAGTATTCCCATTTTCCCGAAATAAAATTGCACTCGAACAAAAAGAAGAACTTCCTAATCCTAATTCTAATGACTAATCCCTAGTGAAATTTGTGATTTCGAGCTCGATGTTTAATAGTGTTGGTAATCTCAAGGTCACGAACCAAATGACAACATCAAAAATTACTGAAAATCCTTGGATATGATTTATATATTCTATTTTGGTTCGACAGTATGATTTAAAATTTTATATCCTATTCCTATCTGTTGAAATTTAAATGCCTTTTCTCACTGATTTCACTTTTGTTTGTAACTAACCTTTTCACGTAAAAATTGTGAGAGGATCACATAAAGGCATGACGTCCAATCGGTGTTGAGCTATCCATGACATGATCAAGGTGAACAGTATCATCTTTCTATTATTACCATCGGTGTTGGAACTCGGTTCAGTAGCTTGATCCACGTTCTCAACACCAACACCGACTTCAACTATCTACCTGAAATCACCTAATGACTAGTAATAGATTTTCATATTTAGAATGACTTTGATGAAATTGGTTTTAATTTTCTTTTCTCCCTTCTCCTTGTTAAAACCCACAGCTGCTGAGAAGACACAGCTATTTACAGAATAGCCCCAAGAAGAGCCAGCAAGACTTGATCAGCAATTCAAGATCCACCACATCTTCCTCGCTCGTGACAGCCCTTGGGTGGGACCGTCCTATCAGGACCATTTACAATACATTGTAGATGTGGGTGGGACCGACTACACGTCCGGTGACTCCTTGCACAGTGCACACTCTTTTACAAGATCCATCACCAGCTAGGCCAAGCCACATGCCTTTCCCACCAGAAGTCCGCCAAGCCAACTGTTATTCAAGACACAATCACAACCTGAAGTTCACTGTTCCATTATCTACTATTGACAAGGTGTCATTTTTGTATCCACGGACCATACGAGTCTGGAACCATCTACCTGGGCCGGTCATCAAAATAACAGGACTGACTACCTTTCAAATGGCTGCATTACCCACCATTAGAGAAATGCAGTCTCCCGTGGGCTCCCACATTGTTTAAATGTCACTATACTTGATTGTTTTGCTTGCACATTTACTCTTGCATCTTTATTGTACACATGTGCAAAGTGAAAATTGTATTATGGGCTTATGGCACCTCCTGATGACACACCAGCACATCATCCAAGTATAGCTTTGCAGCTGCATCAAGGGATTACCTCATCAAGTATCAAGTATCAAGTAAGTGTCAGCAAGTGAGGATTCCTCTGTACCAAAGAGACTGCTTTGGTCAAGTTTTTCACACGGACATCAACCCTCTACCAGCCATGACTTATAAACTGAATATATTGCCAGTGCATTGCATTATCTGCAATGGAGCTAAGTATATCCTTAAAAAGTCTACTGGTAAACAAACATTTTAAGATGGATGGTACACCTATAGTCCTTTAGGCAGATATTAATCTATGGTTACCATGTTCCACCCATGTGTAAATGGTACCTATCTAGCCAGAGTGCTACATGTAGGTACAAGAAGTGTCATAAAGTTTTGCATAATTTATGCTTACCGTATTAACATGAACCAATATTTTGTTTTGACAAATCTGATTCTGATACATTTTGACTAATTTTAATTTCCATGACCAAGTAATTTGATTTGTTAAAGTTTATTTATCTATCTATTTATTATGTTGTTGTTATAATAACCCCGTGTTCACACACAAAATTTTCAGCCCTTAATCATGACTAAAGAATCAGCAGCTGACTATAGAATCAGCTTCTAATTAAAAATTCCTATGGCAAGCCCTTTGTGTAAAAACTAGATAAACTATGTTTTTCTCAGATACACTCAGTTTTTCTCAGATAAACTCAGTTTATCACCAGATAGACAGAGTCTATCAACTGATAAACTGAGTTTTTCTGATAAACTGAGTTTATCTGAGAAAAACTGAGTTTATCTGAGAAAACAGAGTGTATCTAGTTTTTACACAAAGGGCTTGCCATTAGTCATGATTCTTTAGTCATGATTAAAGGGATGAAAATTTGTTGTTTGTGAACACGCTGTATGACACTTGTAAGTTGTTTTCTATCATACCTGTAATATTTTACCCAAAATAATGGGAAGAAAATAGATGTTGGAAGATTGAGGTTTCTTGACTTGTATTCACTGCTTATGAATAGATACACTGTATCAGTGTATGTATATATTTGGACTGGGAATGTGCTCTTGTGCATTTAGTATTTTGTTCCATTATGACAAGTATATCAATTATATAAGATGAATAAGTTACACATTTTAATGATCATGATACTATATAAGCTTATGTCTTATGGTGTACAATGTGGTTATTTATCAATTTGTGCAAGTAATCTTTCTTCCATGTCTGCCTTCTTTTAACTACTGTAGGCCTATATAGTATTTTGCTGTTAAGATTAACATTAACACACTACATGTAGTATACAATGTATAGAAGCTGTTTTAAATATTTGCACTTTGTAGTGAGTTAAGAAACGGACTAGTGAAAGCATGAATTGTTTTATGAATAGGTTTGCTTCAGCTCAGGAAGAATTTTGATGTACATGTAAAACGTTTCCATAAATGCTCATATTATTATTTTTTTTTATTTGCCTTACAAACTAATGAAATTAAGACAAATATTATGTTTGTCTATGTTATGTTAAAAACAAAGAAAACAAATCATCAGAGGCAAGTAATAGGGAAGTTGATTGTATGTCTGGTTTACATGCTTTGTATGAATCAATGAAACAGTACAACATGATATTAAATATTTGAATATTTGTTGTATGAATTATGATAATTTTGTATTGCTAACTGGGGAAACCTCATTTATAACAAGGTAGTCGGGACTATCGATTTGACCTCGTTATAACCGGAATCTCGCTATAAGTTAACCAAGATTATTTTCAATAGCCAGAAAATTTTACCTCATTTATAAGAATGTTTGTTCTTTATGAGTCTACCTAATCTATGCATTACTTCTACTGTTTTGTATTTTGCCCAATTACCAGAATTTCCAGTGATTTTCATTGCATTGAGATAGATAAAAGAAGATCATAAAGATTTTACTAAATATGGAAAATTTGACTTATCTCATTTTTTTTACAACTGTTCTCAGCGTGCTCTAATATCAATTAATTTGGCGTGATAAATTAGTGCATTGTCTGGACTGGATTGTTTGTATCTTTGTGTACATGTATGTGTTGGTGTGGGTGTGTATGTGTGTATAAGAGAGATAAGTTGTCGGTGTATACATGGATTTTATTTTGTTTTTATTTATTGTATTATTATTTAAATTATTATTATATGTATTGCCAATGGGATGCTGAAGGATGATTTAAGTTGGGGAGTGTGCTGTGTGATGAATCGAATACCATTAGTCCTGATGCAAAAAAAAACAAAATAAAATTGTTAACAAATGTGTATAAATAAATGAATACCAGACTACCAAATTTCACAATCTCTCCGTCTACCCTCTATTTATCTCCTTTATTTATTTCCTCAAAGGAAAAGTCCACCCTGAAAATAAGTTGGTTTTAATAGAAGCAGAAAATGTTTCATCATGGAAAATTAATAAATTATAAAAAAATAGGCAATATATTTACAAGAAGAAATTTTTCACTGTCACGTTCCTCTCTTTTAATTGTTATGCCATTATCTTAACTAACTTACGATTTAGGGTGGACTTTCCCTTTAGATAAAGACAAATATATTCCAATCCATTCCCAGACAGTCACAGACAGTAACTAGGAGAATATCTTTTTCCCGGGGTAAAAATGAAACTAGATTCATGCTGAGGGCGATATTGCATTATGCCTCCATGCCCCCTTTTGTAGCCGACCAGTGCCCCGCAGCTCAGGCGACACTAGCCTGATGATCTTCGTTAGCCGAAGTGCTAGTGCCGTATCGGTCTCTTTTCGTTAAATTATTTATCAACTTCTAATGTGTTTTTGGTAAATTTTCAAGGTGGTGTTCATTCCTTATCTATTTCGGAATTAATTCCTCTAAATGAATTAATTTACTGTGAGTTTAGTTTCCATGTAAACAACAAAATAAAGATAAAGTACGTGTCATTACATCGCATCAAAACAAACTTTTGGCACAACGATAAAACAAGCGATCTGATTGGCCCTAGCTTATGGGACACTGTTACGTTCTAATGAGAGATGCACTGGGATTGGATTATTTTTCAGAGAGTGTTACAAAACAAAATTCCAAGTTTTTTCTACTTTTTGAAAAAATGTGCACTTTTTGAGCTTGACAAGTTATGAATTTGTGTTCAGTGAATTTTTCACTACCCACATGCCAAAATTCAGGTAGATACGAGATTTGAAGCACGAAAGTCAAGAAATAAGGCGATTTTCACGGTTCGGCCCGCGGTCTAATATGCACCAAATAGCTCCATTCTAGTGTAAAAATTGCCCTCCCCCACTCGGTCGCTTCGCACCCTACGTGTATGGGTCGCGTCTATCGCTAGAATGCCGACAGTGAAAATAACAATAATAATGTCAAAAAGGCCATGAAAGCGATAGATTTGTCGATCTAAGAGCAGTGGTTCTTTGTAAAATTGTATCTTACACTAACAGTAACAGTAACATCGGTTCTTTAGTCATGCATGCCAAGTTGTGGGGACACTAATTTTGAGTGGAAAGTGCCTTAATTTGTTTACATTTAATTCTCAATCATCACCATCATCATCGTCATCATCATCATCATTAATCATCATCATCAATCATCATCATTAATGACATCAGCATCAGCATCATTAATGACATCAGCATCAGCACCATCATCATGATCATCATCATCATCATCATCAGACATCATCATCATCATCATAATCAATCATCATCATTAATGACATCATCATCATCATCATCATCATCATCAATCTTTGATTTAGCTAAAGGTGTAAAACTTACCCGTTACCTTTGTCTAGACTAACGTCTTGAACTTTGACAACTGTCAACTTACTCCTATTCCTAATCTTTGTTTAGGATCAGGAATGGTAGCTGAGCTGAATTGTCTGAAGACAAAATTGTTAATGCTATCGTCTGCTATCCATTGTCTGATTAATCCATGAATTTGCTCCAAGGTAGAATGACAAACAATGGGGTGAAATTATCTCTAATGAAAGCTCTGCAAGTGGAAGATTGTTTTCATGCAGCCTCTCTCGACTTCGGTTATCTTGAAGTATCGCACTTCGTCTTCGCAGCTACGCATTCATCCAGTCCAGCGGAAATTGAAAGTTCTCTCAGCCGCTTCGACCGGCCCGGTACGTACACGCCCACGAAGCCTTTACGATCGCAAAATCTGCCTGCGCCTAGTCTATTGCCAACAGACAGAACAGCTGGTGCAGGTGCAGTGCGATCCGACCAGTGGCTGGTACAAGTTGCTACTGAGCATTTGTCAGAGTACCGTACCCGTACCCGTACGCGACGTACCGCGTACCGTACAACGAGAATAGTAAATAGGTAGATACCGACCAGACCTAGTAGTCGTTCCCAGGAAGGACTTCCACTGACTCGTAAACAAACTCACGGCGCCTAACATATTTAATTGATACAAAAGTAAAGTCTATATTTTCATGTTAATTTGTGTATTTCTTATACATCCACATTTTCAAAAGAGATGCCCAAAGGGAATAGTTTCGAATGAGATAATGGTATTGATTGGGATGAGAGGTAAATTCGTAGTATCGATAGGTATGGCATCCCAGGGTGAAATTCACATTGTCTATTACCAATTGAAATCAATTGGTAATCGAAGAACTACCAATTGAAAACTATCAAGTAAAATCACTTAGTAATCGAAAAGCATGTATATAGGAAATGAAACAATTTGGACAAATTGAAACCAATGGGTACCAATTGAAATCAATGGGTACCAATTGAAACCAATGGGTAACAATTGAAAGTACATATGCGCCGGAAGTGGGGGCAGGGGGGGGGGGGGGGCGCCCCCCCCCCCCCATCCAAAAAAAAAAGAAAGAAAAAAGCCCCCCCCTCCCCCCCAAACAAACAAAAAAGAGTGGAAAGACAAAATTAAATGTATGAGCTAAGACTTGTTAATTCTAACGCGAACAGATTATCCCAGTTTATCACAGGTATTGCATGACGTGCACCAAATTGCACCATTTTGCAAAATCTTCCTCAGTCGCTTCGTTCCCGGCTTGCAATGTCTCACTCTCATCTCTGGCTCAAAGTTGGCAACCCTGTGAGTGTGGTTGGGCATGAGCCCCTACACAAACAAATCGTAAGCCCCCTTAGGTCTTTGCCCCCCCCCCCCCCCCCCTCCCATCCAAAACTGCTTCCGGCGCGCTTGGAAACCAATGCCAATGGGTACCCATTGAATTCAATGGGTACCCATTGAAACCAATGGGATACCATGCAATAGAAACCAATTATAATTTCAATTGGTAAACTGGAATTTCGTCCAAGGGTCAAGATATTTGAGGTTTAGGCACTTCATTACATGTGGAATAATGTGGGAAAATATGGAAACAAACAAATACTGTATGGGTTTAGGCCTGAATAATCACTCGGGTACTGTATGATCTTTACCTTTGAAGGAAAATACTGAGAAGCCTTGGAGGTGTTGAGTTTCACGATCAGAAAGGGGTTCACTCGAGTCTCTCTAATACCTTTTATTCTCTTTACCACTCTTCTCTTCTCTTCTCCACTAGTTTACTTCTCTTCTCTTCTCTTCTCTTCTCTTCTCTTCTCTTCTCTTCTCTTCTCTTCTCTTCTCTTCTCTTCTCTTCTCTTCTCTTCTCTTCTCTTCTCTTCTCTTCTCTTCTCTTCTCTTCTCTTCTCTTCTCTTCTCTTCTCTTCTCTTCTCTTCTCTTCTCTTCTCTTCTCTTCTTTTCTCTTCTCAAGTTCTATCCTCTTCTCTTCTCTTCTACTTTCTTCCTTTCTCTTCTCTTCTCTTTGATAAAACACATTTACTTTTAATTTATTGTTACCCGAACCAACAAAACAATGCATATAAACCTTTAAAAAAAAAATGTGTAACAAATACAAAACTAACTATCAGGTGTGTTAAAGGGGTAGTTTAGTTTTGGTAGAGAGGGGCGCTGCACATCGCAATTTTTTTGTGAGGTAATGAAAAACTTAGTGTCGAATTTGAGAGAACATGCAATTTTAATGGCAGAATAAACTTTATTTGGTCAAAATCGACCCAGAAACGGCTGAAATATCAATAAATATATCTGATCTTATAATTATTTGGGGCCCAAATAATTAGATGATTTTTTGAAAAAATTTTAAAAATGCTTGCACTTGTTCAAAAAATTTTAAAAGCGTTTTTTAAATGGTTGTTGATGATCTCGCTATTTAATCATTATATCAACAAAACATCACATGCATAATTTTGGTTGAAAATGGTTGAAACCAATGCCTTTTAAAAAAGCGCCCTCTTGTGTTTTAATGGCTCTTTTTTAATGATAACAGGCGTTTTACTTGGTCGTTTGTAATTTTGTATACCTTTCGAGCATGGTGGAGTTATAACTATTAGTTTATAATGTTACTGTGCAGGTTTTGGCTACTAAAGTTCAGCCTTACCAAAACTAAACTACCCCTTTAAACGATTGACATCTTTGTAAAACACCCCAGGAGGCGCAGCACCTGGAAGCTTTTATATTTGGGCAGTTTATCTCTCTCAAAGACTAGTTATATAGAGTGGTGAAGTGTGATGTCATAAATGATGTCATAAACATTTTTTTTAGAATTTTCAAATTTGGACTTCATTTTCAGAAAGAGCATAACAAATAATGTCCAAATACCGAAAATCAAAGGAATAGGTTACGTATTGGCCGAGATATGCCCATCCGAATGATTTTGTTGGTCAATGGGCAATCAGTGTTATAGTGCACTGGTTCATAACTTTATGAACCAGTGCACTATAACACTGATTGCCCATTGAAGTAAAATTCATTCGGATGGGCATATCTCAGCCAAAACGTAACATATTCAATTGATGCTCTTACGGAAAATGGAGTTCAAATTAAAAAATTCGAAAAAAGTGTTTTTATGACGTCATGGCTTCTGTACTCTATACATCATCTATCAATAATGAATGAGAGATGACAATATAATAATGTCCTTTTATATTTTGTAATCCCCCCATTTATTTATTTATTATTATTATATATATATATATATATTTTTTTTTTTTGGGGGGGGGGGAGATATTCCACCCCCCCCCCCCCCCCCCCCCCCCTTAGTCCAGCCTTCCCCCGTGATCGACGCCCCTGGGGAACAGGTTTTCTGACTTTGCCGATTTCCTTGGTTAACTTTCCCTCAAGCATGATTTGCGTTGCTGGTGTCGGTGTGTGTGTGTGTGTGTGTGTGTGTGTGTGTGGGGGGGGGGGGGGTACCTGGGAGCACATGCAATGTATGGGGGCAGGTGCCCCTGAAACCCCTTTAAATAATCTTACAAAAGTTACATTCAATAAAAAAAAAAGAAGAATTGCCGAGCATTCAAAATATATATAATGTTCAATTATTACTAATACCTGGTAATCTTGCATAATATAATATACGAGTATAACAAAACACAACCCCAAAAAGTCGGACGGTAATAAGTGGAAGCATAATTTGATCAATTATATTTGTTACGTACTACGTGTTTTCTTTTTACAATGTTATTTTCAATTTGTATAAAATATGTATAGACAAATTACAAGTATAATAGTTTAGTTATAATGACATTGACAGCTATTACAAACATGTACATAATACAAATTATAATTTATTTCCGATTATTGGTGCTGCATGACCGACAACAGAAAAAACGATAATTAATTGTCATAATTTATAATGTTGCGTTTTTTGCTGCGCTAAAATATGGACATAATAATTAGTAACAAGTATTACCGTCAACATTAAATGATATAATATTGATGATTCTTGACTTTGTCAATGAAACATAACAACCTAGGTATTTTATATTATGACCGATTACTGGTCCATCTATGAAATGCAATACCGGTACTGTACATTATTTACACACGTGAACATGCAATGTGGAGATGTTCTAGTGGTAACTTTAAGTTCATATTAATTTACTTGGAGGGGGTTATATCTCCTTGATGATGCAATTCGATCTCTATTTCGAATGTGAACTTCTATTATTGATGTATAATTTCATTTAGTAAGCTACATTTACAGAACAAAAACCCTTTACGAACAGTACCATTCCATTGATTGACACAGATTAATCTACTATAAATTGTGTGAATAAAATAAATAAATTGTTATTTTTAGTCTATGTTTTGGAATATATCTCTACGGTTACATTTTCTAATGATAGAATAAGTACTGAAATTATAGAAAAGTCTTGAATTGATCAGATTTGCGATGAATTCTGATAAAAAATAACAATATTTTGATAATTTATAACTTGCACACCCCTATATATTATGGACTCTCCCGGATGATCTGTAATCAAAATCGGCAACGTGTGATTACGGAAGCTCCTCTTGTAACCAAGAATCTGGTAAGCGCAAGTCAATATATCATTTTATAATGTTTATTTAACTGTTAATTTGCATTAACATTCAAACAACGTGATGAGGCAAGAGTGTGAGTTTTCTAAGCATTTATGTGTGACCTTTCAAATGTTTAAATCCTGTCAATTTTAATGGTGTTGATGTTTTTTTGGTGGAATCGCCAGCTGAACAAGCGGCGCCACGTATGCAATCTACCCTCTCGATCCGGGGCTCCAATCCCATAGCCTTGGTACAGAGCAAGTGCCACTGCACTGAACTCTTCACTGGGCTGGGCTGTGGCAACTGGAACTGAAGGCCCGTTTTAATGAAGGAGATTCCAAGTGTTTGTCAATTGATGCAATTAAGCAAATAAAGTTATAAAAACAAGCATATTCACAATTTAGTTTTTATAAAGAAAGTTATTAATAATAATTCATGTAATTCAGAATATTGTCATGATTGTTGATGTTGTACTCATATTCATGTTACTGTTCGTTACGTTTGACTGTAAAGTCTAGACCGAAGTATGGACAGAGATCAAGATTTGTGTGTTGGTGGTAAATCGTACGCGCCCGACTCGATAGTATGGGGTTCAGTGATGCTCGCTCGATAACTAAAACACGTTAAATAGGCTTGCGATAATTCATAACATTGTCATGACATTGAGTCAGTAAGTTCCCAATATCTGACTTTTCTTTATTTTACATCAATTTGATTAATCATAAAACATAATAGTAATACCATACCCGAGTGTTACAAAGCAAATTCAATACGACTTGCATTTAGTTTTAAGCAAAAATGACGAGTAAAGACAAAGATATATCTTCGTCTTTAAATCCCCAAGCAGGCGACTAGTCCGGAACATACAAAATAGGGTCGACATCTTTCACATGATGCTAATCATGTGTTATTAATATTTTAGGGATGTTACTTTTGAAATTCAATAGATTATCATTACTTCCACCAAGGAGGTTATGTTTTTGGTCCTGTGTGTTCGTGCAGCATGCAGGGAGATTGAAGTTAGCCAATCAAAATTTGAGCGTTGGCGGAGGTATGCACTCCGTGAGTGCACTCTGTCTAGTTATGAATGTTTTTTGTCTGTAGACATGTTTTCTTCCCCTTTTCACCTTGCCCTATTTATCTTCTGCAGACCCATATTCCCCCCCCCCCCCCCCTGTGCAATTGGCTAGCTAGCTACATATGGCCCTTGTGACATAAACAGATGCTGCTTTATTATCCTAGTTTGATCTATAAGATGGATGATGAAATCATGTTACTTTTGAAATGGAATTCCATGTGTTATGATTGTTTTTTCCTCTTTTGATTCCTTCCAGACCCAGATTTCCCCCCTGTGCAATCGGCTAGCTAGCTTCATTCAAGATGGGGTCGTCGTCCTACGTACCCAAGTTCCTGGGACGGATGTCGTTTGAGAAGCAGGAGATCCTTCTCAAGCTCTCCATTCTCGTCTTCTCAATGATCCTGTGTAAGTTTTTTTTTAAATGTTTAATAATTTGAAAAGTCACTCACAGTGTGGATCATAGTAGTTCTTCTCTTTTCTTTAGGGAAGTAAACAAAAAACACATCCAAACAAATAATGGATTATCACAGGCAGTTGAATTTTAATCTGTGTTCAGGTTTAAAAAATAGTTCCTGGGAAAAAAATCACTCCATAAATACTTAAAAACGAAGGTTCAAATTCAATAAATTAAAATAAAATTTTAATTTAATAAGTAATAAATTTGACTGACCTTCATAATAACTATCATTTTCTCTACACCATCCATCATTGCAGCGTTCTCCACGCGTCTCTTCTCCGTGCTGCGCTTCGAGAGCGTCATTCACGAGTTCGATCCCTACTTCAACTACCGCACCACCCGATTCTTGGCCGAGGAAGGTTTCTACCAGTTCCACAACTGGTTTGATGATCGCGCGTGGTACCCCTTGGGGCGTATCATTGGCGGAACAATCTATCCAGGTATGTCGTTAAGATTAAAGTGAGGGATAATCTCTTGGCGATTTCTTATCTTGCACTACCCAATACTTGGTGGAGGTAGGGAAGGTTTCTACCAGTTCCACAACTGGTTTGAAGACTGAGCCTGGTATCCCCTGGAACGTATTATTGATGGAATAATCTACCCTGGTTGGTCAGACAGAGAGATCAGTTGTAGTCATTATATTTTTTTCAACAATTGTGGTCCTGATATTTCGTCAAGAAATTGGTTGAAATAAATTTAGCAGTACTTACGCAATTTGATTCCGAACGACATATGCGCATCTTTGAGATTAGATGGGACATTAAATATCATGTATGGTGAATACAATATTCAAATTTGATGGATACCTAAGAAACAACTTTAAATCATTATTCATATTCATTTGGTTTTCCATTTTTGCAGGATTGATGTTGACATCCGCTGTCATCTACCATGCGCTCAACTTCCTGCACATCTCCATCGATGTGAGGAACGTGTGCGTGTTCCTGGCTCCATTCTTCTCCTCCCTCACCACCCTCGTCACCTACCACCTCACCAAGGAACTCAAGGTATCCAATCCATCAGTATTTTATTACGCATTTCATTTTTTTTGTGCATAAATTACTTCGAAACAATTATTTCAACATTTCATAATAGCAAGTGTAATAATAAACGATTGATGTGAGGAACGTGTGCGTGTTCCTGGCTCCTTTCTTCTCCTCCCTCACCACCCTCGTCACCTACCACCTCACCAAGGAACTCAAGGTATCAATCAGTATTTAAAAAAATAATTTTCAGATATTTTTCTTAGAAACCACCCAAAACCCAAGCAGTGTAATAATGGTTGGTGTTAAGAAATGATTACGTAGGACTTAGAATTCAGACTTTAATTCAAAGACTCGGTTCTTCAAAATTCTGTAACTGCTCTACATTCAACGAAGTTTTGGAGGACAAAATTTGAAAGCCTCAGTCACGGCTTCCAGCATTCCTTGTTACTTCTCTTGTTTACTACTTGTAAGAAACATGACTTTGTTTCCATCTTTCATGCTCTTTTTCTTAGTTTTTACTATCATTTGGATGAATTGATATTTAAAAGGATGTTATGATATTAATATACTCTCTCATCTATATTTTAACATTCTGCAGGACTCTGGTGCTGGTCTGGTGGCTGCCGCCATGATCTCCATCGTCCCCGGTTACATCTCTCGTTCGGTCGCCGGGTCGTACGATAACGAGGGGATTGCCATCTTCTGCATGCTCCTCACCTACACCCTGTGGATCAAGTCTGTCAAGACCGGATCCATCTTCTGGGCTTCACTCTGCGCTCTGGCATACTTCTATATGGTGAGTACTAAGTAGGCTTGTCATAAATAATATATTATTAGGTTGGAAAAGGTTCGTTTTAATTTGCTTGTTCGTACGATAATAAGGGAATCGCCATCTACTGCATGCTCCTCACTTACACCCTGTGGATCAAGTCTGTCAAGACCGGGTCCATCTTCTGGGCTTCACTCTGCGCTCTGGCCTACTTCTATATGGTGAATACTAAGTAGGCTTGTCATAAATATTATATTATTAGGTTGGAAAAGGTTTGTTTTAACTTGCTTGTTCGTACGATAATAAGGGAATCGCAATCTTCTGCATGCTCCTCACCTACACCCTGTGGATCAAGTCTGTCAAGACCGGGTCCATCTTCTGGGCTTCACTCTGCACTCTGGCCTACTTCTGTATGGTGAGTAGGATTGCTTGTTTCAATTGGCAGGAAAAAGGTCATTTTAGTTTGCTTGATTTTACGATCACAACTGATTCAGAATGCTGAGTTTTGCTCCTTACAAACACACTAGATCAATTCTGTCAAAAATGGCTTACTTCTAAGTGGATCAATCGATTGGAAACAGTTTGTTAATCTTTGTAAGATCACAAATAATCTGGGATCATGACTTTCAGAAATGTTGGGTTGGTGAAATGAGAATCTGATGTTCCAAAAAGAAAGGATAACGGCATTTAAAGTGATAGTCTGCTTTATTTTTTTCTTTGATTTGTGATCGATCTTTGGAAGAATACGCTCATTTCAGTTCAGTTTTAAGATACAATGTAACAATCTAAGAACATTCCTACTTGAGAATAATTTGTTTGTGGGTAAATTACTTCCATAGACCCCAATCCAAGTTTTCAATGGATCCGGCATAAGCCTGAATTCAGGTAACTAGAATCGGGTAAATCAGGTTTTGTGATGTGATTTTTCAGGCTCGATTTTTTAGCTTGCTAGCATAATCCCTGATGGATAAATGGGCAGTAATGTAGTCAATTTTCTTTTGTTTTGTTTTGTATCCAGGTTTCCTCATGGGGAGGCTACGTGTTCCTGATCAACCTGATCCCCATGCACACGCTGGCGCTGATGGCCACCGGCCGCTTCACTCACCGCATCTACGTCGTCTACTGCACAGTCTACTGCCTGGGCACCATCCTGTCAATGCAGATCCCCTTCGTTGGGTTCCAGCCTGTTCAGTCGAGCGAACACATGGCCGTAAGTCACACTTAGCCCAGATTGCACCCCCCCAAAAAAAACACCTTCAAATAACAGATAAAGATGCTTTACATGGGTAAATGTTTGATTATCAAGATTGTAGTACATCTACTGCACGGTGTACTGTTCTTGGCACCATCCTGTCAATGCAGATCCCATTCGAAAGCTTCCAACTCGGCTGTAAGTCACACTTATTAACAATAAACAATATTCTCAAATAGGAAAACAGTTTTGATTTGAAATGTTTATCATCAAGGTTGTAAGGCAATGTCGTCTATTGCCTGGGCACCATCCTGTCAATGCAGATCCCCTTTGCAGGGTTCCAGCCTGTTCAGTCGAGTGAACACATCACATGGCCGTAAGTCACACTCTGCAAAGAATTGCCCCCCCCCCCCCCCCTCATAAAAGCAAATAAGACTGTTAAGACATCTATGTCCTTGGGCACCATGCAGAAACCCTTCAGAACAACAACCCTCATATAACTAGATAAGTATGTGAAACATTGATGACCAATATTTCAATAAAATCTACAATGTTGTCAATGCAGATAACCTTTGATGGATTCCAAATGGTTTGGTCAAGGGAACACATGGCCTTTAGTCACACTTTGCCCAGAATTGCCCCCCCCCCCCCCCCAAATAAACAAGCTTCAAATGACAAGCTAGGTGAATGTTTGATTACCACGACTGCTTGGGCATCAGAACTTCAATTGATAGAGTTATGTTTGCATATTATTTTCCAATATACAGTATGTGATATCAGTTTAGTTGATGATTCCTAACTTGATATGTTTATTTCTTCTAATTGCAGGCTCTTGGCGTGTTTGGCCTGTGCCAAGTATACTACTTCATCGAGTATGTGCAATCCTGTCTGAGCCAGCAATATTAAAAAAAAAAAATTTGTCTATTGTTATTTTATTATTATTCAAACTTTTGCAATATGTAAAGATCAAATAAGATTTTGAGATGCTTATTATCAAAAACATAAATATTATTTTGTTCACTTGCAGGCCTTGGGTGTGTTTGGCCTGTGCCAAGTATACTGCTTCATCGAGTATGTGCAATCCCGTCTGAGCCAGCAGTACTTCAACGTTCTCATACGCAGTGCGACCCTTCTCCTCGGTGGCGTCCTAGCTGCTGCTGGGGCCTACCTCTCGGCAACTGGCAGTATCCTTTTCTAATACATAACCAAGGCTCACAATTAATTTCTGCAATATAGTTAACAATCTATATTGGTGTTCCATTAAAATTTGACCGCAGTTCAAATATTTATCTCTTAAAATTTGTTGCTGTTATGTACAGCCTCGTCTGAATAAAGTCTACTAAATAGAGTCTGAATAAACAGTACATTTTATGTCCTGAGACTTGCTCTAAACCTTCAAATATTTTGGATGTTTTCAGAGGTGGATTATAACCCATGCTAAATTGTAAGATGCTTGAAATCATCTGCGGTCATATATGCTTGTACCTCTTCAATCCTTTTTTTGGGAGGGTGGTTTTCAGTTACTTACTAATGCGTCCCTTTTTTTCTACCAGTACTCCAGTAGTTTTCCTTAACTTTGTTTGTGACCCTGTCAGAAATCTCCCCCTGGACCGGCCGTTTCTACTCCCTACTCGATCCGTCCTACGCCAAGAACAACATTCCAATCATCGCCTCTGTCTCTGAACATCAGCCCACCACCTGGAGTTCCTTCTACTTTGACTTGCAGATGCATGTCTTCATGTTCCCAGGTAATGGAATAGTCCCACCAACCCTGCTTTCGAATTATTTCTGCACATTTTGAATTTATTTCATTTATTTCATTTCATTTATTAAAAAATTAAAACAATACAATGTATATACAAATATAAAAGTGATCGGGGAATACACCTAAAAAGCCATGGCTTGTACAAATGGGTATTCCCTTAAAATTGTTACATATAATAAAAACTACGACGAATGATTGCACCATTGTAAACATAATCCTAATCCTCGTGTTGTTTGCCTTATGGTAAGAGAAGAATACAATAGGGTTAGATTTGTTCAAATGCCCCTTTAGTATTACGATATCTATAATTCATAATCATTCAGCTCAAGAGCGTTTATAAATGGTCATAAACATCATAGATGTCATACTGTAATTAGTTGTAAAAGCTGACGCAAATTTCTTTTTCAATGAAACTTTCACACATCATTCGGACATATCGTACAATGATTTTGGTATAGGATTGAAGTCTCAAATGTAATTTTGGGCAATATCTGACACTTTTCAGGTGCACCTTTAAATTCTGTTCTTATGAGCTAATGGCTTTGAGAAATACGGTTTCGGAGGCAGTTTTGGGACTAACAGGTTTATAATGATTATCCCTGGTATCTCTCAAACTACTGCCCCTAAACATTTCCTGTTCCTTTATTGTGTGTAATATAAGTTAAGAAACAAATATGCAATATGTTCAAGTGTGTGTAGACGAGCATTAGAAGTGTTTCCAAGTAGTAACCATGTACATGTTCATGTTCATGTTTGGATCTTTCTTAGGACCACCACTCATCCAAGAAAGCATTTCTATGTGGTTTACCACATACTTCCCTTTCGAGTTATTCTTCACCATAGTAACCTTCAAAGATTTTGACATTCTTATATCAGGGCTCCACACTTACCTTTTTTGTCAGTGGCCCGGTCGGGCCAGTGAAATAATTTCTTCCCCCTTTCTAGTGGCCCTGAAAGAAAAATTTACTAGCCCGAAAATGTTATTTTATGAGTAAAATTTTTACTATTTAAAATATCACTCTTTCCTGGTCAAACATGTGATTATAGATGAAGCATGACATGGAAGAAAATACGATTTTTCACATTTTGTCCTTCTTAGGGTGACTACTCTTCCCAGAGAGATTTTCTATGTGATGTACCGTGTAGTCATTTACAAGTTATTCTTTGCCATGGAAGAAGCCTTCAAAGATTAGTACATTCATAAATGTTTCAATGTGTTATAAATTCTCTTTGCAGTTGGAATGTACTACTGCTTCCAAAAACTGACTGATGCCAACATCTTCATCATCCTCTATGGAATCACAAGCTTGTACTTCTCTGTAAGTGACTGTCAATTACTGTAAACGTTGTTATTTTCGGGCGATTAATCGCGCTGACCGACACAAAAACACATTCGCGGATTTTTAATTTCGCGGCCGAGCAACTGTTCACACGCATTGCAAATCGCACATTTATATTCGCGGACGCCGACTTCAGCGTGAAATCCGCGAAAATTAATGCACCGCAAACATTACTACGTTTACAGTAACCTTTTCCCTAATAGATTTTGTATTCCCCATATTCGTTAACACTCGGCCCACCAGGTTCCCTATTAAAGGCAATGAGTGAACTTGTGCGTGAGACTTTGATTAGCGTATATTTAATCCCAATCCTCAGAAATTCATTAGTAATGACCTTACATGTTTTGTCATATATTTTACCATAATGTGACATGCCACTTTGCACCCACGTATAGTATTACAGTTTGTTATTAAATGGGACCACCAGGCAAAGAACACATAATTATATGTTTTGGTGCCGTTTTGTGATATCAAATAGATACCCAACATTTTGCAAAGGGTTGTGCAATTCATAAACAATGCAATAAATTACCACCACTTACGGAACCACTTATTTCGTGGTTCCATATGCGCCAAACATTTGCGAGTGCGCCAATTCTATTCACGCGTACGTTTGGAAACAATAGAATCCGGGCGATTCGTTCGCTCTGCACAAAGGTAGTCTTCGTACATGTGGACCCATGAACGCATGCTTTAGAATCGTGATGCGTTTTCCAATTAAAGATTTTTTTTCTGGAAACATATTTTTCTGAACTTGTTGATGCAATGGACTACTAAAGATGTTAACTTTCAGTTATAAGAACATTATTTGTGGGTGGTGGTACCCTTTAAGGTATGCTTGAAGTTGAGACAGTTAAACCTGTCTTAATGGGCACCTGTAGCCAACCTGTCTATAGTGGCCACCCAAAGTGTTCCCCAGCAGAGAAAAACGTGTTGTTGATTATCAGTCCTACTTTTTGAATATAAAAGTTATTTAGTCCAGCTTTTAACAAATATGTTATTTTTCTGTCCCATAGTGCTAGAAGTAATGGATTAAAAAGTAAAACTATTAGTCCCACTTATAAATGTTTTTCATGCAGGGTGTTCTGGCCCCAGTCATGTGCATCCTGTCCGGTATAGGCATCAGCTCTGTTCTGTCCATCTACATGAAGAACCTAGACATCACCAAGTTGGAGTAGAATGTTGTCCAAAATTCCAAAGAAATCGTCCAAAATTCATAATCTCTGTCCAACTTGTATGTTTTTCATGCAGGGTGTGATGGTGCGTCTCATGCTGGTTCTGGCCCCAGTCATGTGCATCCTGTCCGGTATAGGCATCAGCTCTGTTCTGTCCATCTACATGAAGAACCTGGACATCAACAAGTCGGAGAAGAAATCGTCCAAGAAGGATAACACGGACAGCTACCCCATCAAGAATGAGGTACGTACCAAGAACCAGTCCTAGTCTGAACTAGAAACACTCTGAATACTTACAAACAAACAAACAAACAAACAATTGTATCACTTTCATGCATATTAAGTCATCATCTGGCACTCAAT
The DNA here is from genome assembly GCA_037951105.1 of Echinarachnius parma. Classification (NCBI taxonomy): domain Eukaryota; kingdom Metazoa; phylum Echinodermata; class Echinoidea; order Clypeasteroida; family Echinarachniidae; genus Echinarachnius; species Echinarachnius parma. The sequence goes on along the minus strand of JBAMJV010001121.1, from coordinate 37,434 downwards.
GTTCTCTGTCCTTATTATCTACATGAAGAACCCTTATATCACCAAGCCGGAGAAGAATTCGTCCAAGAAGGAGAACACGGACAGCTACCCCATCAAGAATGAGGTACGCACTGAGTCTGAACCAGATACTCTGAATACTGAGTTTCTCTCAATATATAAACAAGTCATCATCTTGCATGTTAATGTCCAATGTCTGATTCACTTTTATGAAGAACCTTAAAGGGACTTAGTAACATTGTCCATATCCTCAAAACTCACTTGGAACTCTAGTGGTTCTCTCATACCTTGTCATATTCATATTAACAATAAAAGCACGGGACAGGTTTTCGGTTTTTCAATTTTCCATTTCGTTCACAAGATATTTGCAATTGAAGTGTCCAGATGTTAAACTGTCTACGGGATAATTCAAGTCATGTACAAAGAAAGTGCAATGAGTTAGTGAATATCACTTTGCATTTTTGCTACTTTCTCGGCCAAAAATCATCCAATTAACATGAAATTTTCACACATTTGTGGACATAATCAGATCACACCAATACACATTTTATTAATTGCTCATCACTTTTTGCACTTGTCCACAAAATTACTAGATCCCTTTAAAGGGATCTAGTAACTTTGTTGAGATGTGGAAAAACTGATGAATGGTTGATGCAATGTATACTGTTGTTATCTCATATGTCCTCAGGGTATTGTGTGAAAATTTCAGGTCAAATGGACAATGTATGGCCAAGTAATGAGCGAAAATGCAAAGTGATATTGGGTGATATTCACCAACTCACTGCATTCACTTTGTACAGGGATGAAAATCTCGCCCGGAGATTTTCTTATCTAAATACTTCAATCATACATATCTTTGTAATGAAAGGGAAATTTGAAAAACCGAAAGCTGTCCCATGATTTTATTGTTAATACGAATACAACAAGGTATAAAGGAACCGCTAGAATTACAATTTTATTTTGAGGATTTGGACAATGTTACTAAGTCCCTTTAAAGGTACTTCAGCTTCGTCAAATCAGATGCGCGGCGCCATATTAAGTACACGTTGCGCACGGTGCGTGATGCACGTTAGCTCAGTGTCATGCGGTGCGCGCAAACTAACCCAGTTCAAAATGGCGACCCGCTGTGTTGCATCCCCACGCTTGATGCCCTTTAACATCACCAAGTAGGATGAAACAATTGTCCGAGACGGATTACACGGATAGCTACCCTATTAATTCATGAGAATTTTCCTCACTTCTCCAGGTTGCTTCATTTGTTTTCCTCATCACCTACACCTTCCACTGCACATGGGTGACATCCAAGGCCTAGGTACTCTTTATGTACAGTCCCATGTATTGAAATGTACGTAGGCAATACAAATCATGGATTGTATGATGATGATGATGAAATCATGAGAATTCTCCCTCTTAACTCTTGCAGGTAGCTTCAGCCGTGATCCTGATGACTTTCTTCCTCATCACCTACACCTTCCACTGCACCTGATGTCACATCCAAGTTATACTTTTCCTTATTCACAGCCCCATGCCTAGAAATTCATGTAGGATAAACAAATTATTTAATGCATGAATACCAATATGATAAATTTATTGAAATTCTCCCTCTTAACTCTTGCAGGTTGCTTCAGCCGTGATCCTCCTGATGACTTTCTTCCTCATCACCTACACCTTCCACTGCACCTGGGTCACGCCAGAGGCACTATTTTCTTTTCCACAGTCCCATATATTGAAATTTATGTAAGCAATACAAATCATGGATTGTATGATGATGATGATGATGAAATCATGAGAATTCTCCCTCTTAACTCTTGCAGGTTGCTTCAGCCGTGATCCTCCTGATTACTTTCTTCCTGATCACCTACACTTTCCACTGCACCTGGGTCACGCCAGAGGCACTATTTTCTTTTCCACAGTCCCATATATTGAAATTTATGTAAGCAATACAAATCATGGATTGTATGATGATGATGATGATGAAATCATGAGAATTCTCCCTCCTAACTCTTGCAGGTTGCTTCAGCCGTGATCCTCCTGATTACTTTCTTCCTCATCACCTACACCTTCCACTGCACCTGGGTCACGTCCGAGGCCTACTCCTCTCCCTCCATCGTCTTGTCGGCCAGGGCCGGGGACGGTGGGCGCATCATCTTTGACGACTTCCGCGAGGCTTACTACTGGCTCAGGCACAACACTCATGAGGTGAGATACCTAAATCAGGGCTCGACACTCGCACTGGCCCGGGGCCAGTGAAATTGCACTTCGGGCCAGCAAAAATGTATAAAAGTCATATTTTGGTGGCCCGATCGGGCAAGCAGATTTTTAAACCCAACATTGACAAAAATAGAAAAAATCTTGTTTTATTCCATGTCATTCTTCATCTATAATCACATGTTTGATCAGGAAAGAGTGACATTTTGAAAAGTAAAAAGTTTACTCATGAAATAAATTTTTTGGGCCAGTACATCTTTCTTTCGGGCCACAAGAAAAGGGGAAGAAACTATTTCACTGGCCCGACAGGGCCACTGACAAAAATGGTGCATGTGGAGCCCTGCCTAAATGCTGCCCCCTTCCTCCATCCTATTACAAAAAAAAACTGCTGATACTGATCAGATTGGAATTGGAGGAGGAGGGGGGGTTGACCATTATGGCAGAGGTCACATGTTGCAAAACATCCATTGGAGTCAGACATTCAATGGCTTAGACTTGGGACTTATATTTAGTCTTCTTTTTAATTTGTAGTCAAATCTTCATGAAAATTGATAAAATGCTAGGTATATTAAAAGAATCCTCTTAAATTGGCCTACCTTCTGGTGGAGGCATATTTTTTATATTAGACTGGAATAAACCTAAAAATTGTCTCTGTTTGATTTGATTTGATTAATTTTGCAGAATGCTAAAGTGTTGTTGGCTGATTTTATGAGTTAATCGGGTAACCAACACGGCAAAACAACAGAAGTTCACAATAATAAAGCACATTATTTCACATTGCCATTATGAAAGCATTTCTGCAATTTCATCCGTCAAAATACATATTTTTCTTCTCTCGATTTAATTTCCAGAATGCTAAAGTGATGTCGTGGTGGGATTACGGGTATCAGATAACGGCCATGGCGAATCGGACTATATTAGTGGACAACAACACATGGAATAACACTCACATATCACGTGTGGGGCAGGTAAGCATGTCTTGGATGTTATTTGTTAAACTTGTTTAGAGAAATAAACTACTAAACAAAATGCGCTCTATACTACTCTCTTTACAGGCTCAAAACCCTGTTCTCTCTCTTTTTTCTTATGTTAAAAGCTCTTGTGATTCTAGCAATGAAATTATGTTTTAAAAGGTAAACACCTGGTAAGCACCTGTTGGCAGCTCTACCTGAAATAAAGATATAATAAGACTATTGGTACACAATGAAAATATATGCGTCAGCATGATAATAAGGATAATTATATTATAATGCTGGTGATATTAATATGATTATTGTGCAGATAGATTAATTATGTTGATATGATATTATCATAGTGAATTTAATTATTGTTACATATTTTTGTTCGGACGTGTTTGAAATTTTGAGAAGTATTGATCCGAAATATTTGTATGTAATTCGCCTTAGCCATATTTTGATGTTGATTCAGAAATGAACATTCAGTTACGATTAATGCAGTTACTTCTGACACCATGTTTCTGTATTGCTGCATTTTGTAGGCCATGGCATCGCCTGAAGACCATGCGTACGGGATCATGCGAGAGCTGGATGTAGATTATGTGCTCATCATCTGTATATGACTTAGCCATATTTTGATGTTGATTTTTTTTCAGAAATTAACATTCAGTTATGATTAATGCAGTAACTTGTGAAACCATGTTTTTCTATTGCTGCATTTTGTAGGCCATGGCATCGCCTGAAGACCATGCGTACGGGATCATGAGAGAGCTTGATGTAGATTATGTGCTCGTCATCTGTATATGACTTAGCCATATTTTGATGTTGATTCAGAAATTAATATTCAGTTATGATTAATGCAGTAACTTGTGAAACCATGTTTCTGTATTGCTGCATTTTGTAGGCTATGGCATCGCCTGAAGACCATGCGTACAGGATCATGAGAGAGCTGGATGTAGATTACGTGCTTGTCATCTGTATATGACTTGGCCATATTTTGATGTTGATTTTTATGCCTCCGCAACGAAGTAGCCGGAGGCATTATGTTTTCGGGTTGTCCGTCCGTCCGTACGTCCGTACGTCCGTACGTACGTCCGTACGTCCGTACGTACGTCCCGTTCTCGTGATCGCGTTATCTCAAGAACCGATTACCGGATTTTCACCAAACTTGGGTCATGTATGTATCTTGGGGGGGCCAATGATCTGATTAGATTTTGGGGTCATGAGGTCAAAGGTCAAAGGTCACAGAGCTCATTATATATGCAAAAATAGCTCGTGATCGCGTTATCTCAAGAACGGATTGACAGATTCTGACCAAACTTGGTACATGTATGTATCTTGGGGGGCCGATGATCTGATTAGATTTTGGGGTCATGAGGTCAAAGGGTCAAAGGTCACAGAGCTCATTATATATGCAAAAATAGCTCGTGATCGCGTTATCTCAAGAAGGGATTGACAGATTCTGACCAAACGTGGTACATGTATGTTCCTTGGAGAGCCAATGAACTGATTAGATTTTGGGGGTCATGAGGTCAAAGGTCAAAGGTCACAGGGCTCATTATATGTAAAAGTAGCTTGAGATTGGAAATCTCAAGAACTGAATATCAGATTTCAATCCAACTTGATACCTGAATGTATAATAAGGAACAATTGTAGTCATTAGATTTTGGGGTCATGAGGGCAAAGGTCAAGGTCACTTATAGCTCATAATTGTGATACGTCAATATCTAAAAGACAGAGTTCCATCAAAATTGAGTTGACAGAATTAATTCTGTGTACATTTTGATTTGGGCTTGACATAAATAAATTGCGTAATGGCGGAGGCATCATTTTCGACTGCGCGCAGTCGAAGATCCATCTAGTTTTTCAGAAATTAACATTCAGTTATGATTAATGCAGTTACTTCTGACACCCATGTTTCTCTATTGCTGCATTTTGTAGGCTATGGCATCGCCTGAAGACCATGCCATATTTTGATGTTGATTCAGAAATTAACATTCAGTCAAGATTAATGCAGTAACTTGTGACACCATGTTTCTGTATTGCTGCATTTGTAGGCCATGGCATCGCCTGAAGACCATGCCATATTTTGATGTTGATTCAGAAATTAACATTCAGTCAAGATTAATGCAGTTACTTCTGACACCATGTTTCTCTATTGCTGCATTTTGTAGGCCATGGCATCGCCTGAAGACCATGCGTACGGGATCATGCGAGAGCTTGATGTAGATTATGTGCTCGTCATCTTTGGTGGGCTCATCGGATACTCCTCGGATGGTAAATCAATTATAAACATTTATTTTCATGCAGTAGTGTCATTGTGTTATACTTTGATAATATCTACCAAGTCTATTGTGAGTTAGTTTGTGGTGATTGATTGATTTTATTTACAAAATAAATTATTTGTATTACCTTAACTGTAATTTGTTTTCTTTTTTTGAAATATAATAGTTTGTCATTATTTTTTTGGGGGACATGTAATGGATGTATAGAATTTTAGTTAAAACCAATGATGAATAAAGTGAAATTTAATGTTTATACTTTTTAAGTTATGTTATCAAAAAGAAGAATGATTATCAAATGAATTGCTTAATTTTTCTTGTAACAGATATCAACAAATTCTTGTGGATGGTTCGAATCGGAGGCAGCACAGAGGAAGGCAAGCATATAAAAGGTAAGTGTCATCTTTCAATTATGATATTGAGCCACTTGGAAGGAATGCTCCCAAGGGAGTGGAGGTACTGCACATAATGTGTGCTGGCCGGCATTGTATCCTATGACAAGGGTAATGATACATAGTGTTTGTTTCATACAAGGTGTTATGTAAATCAAACCTATTATCCAAACCCTATTTACGGTTGACTTAAAAAAAATATCTGCTCTGTTTAAATAATATCTAATAATAAAGAAGTTATGTCAGAGATCAGAATGCTTAGTTCCTTGTTTCTAAGCAACTTTTGCAACTCTTGTTGTTCACTATTTGAAGAGTAAGGCTATTACACCTTTCACGGTGGATCTGCAACGACATAGATGGTTCTCAGTCTCCACTGTCTTAATTACAAGAAATTGAATCATGTCATAGTACAAGTTGTTATGTTCTTATGTTATGTGATGTTATAGTACAAGTTCTGAAGCTTTAGAAAACAGTGATAACTAGTAACCTATAGTCTTATTTGATAAGTTTACAATTTTTGTATTCACTTATTACAGAGTGGGACTATTATACCCCGCATGGTGAGTTCCGCGTCGACAGAGATGGCTCTCCTACGCTTCTCAACTGCCTCATGTACAAGATGTGTTACTACCGCTTCGGCAGTGTCTACACAGAAGCTGGTAAGAAAATATTTAATTTTTATTTACAAAAATACGGATGATGGATACAGATTTAAGAAGATTAATATCTGAAGATAAGAAATATATCATGTTATGAATAAAAAAAAATAGAAACTTGCTATATTTGTAAGGCAACGTTGTTATTCATAACATGATATATTAACTTCGACTGGATGAATGATTATCTACATCTACTGAAGATAAGAAAGTTAAAGGGGTAGTTCAGTTTTGGTAGAGAGGGCGCTGCACATCACAATTATTTTGTGAGGTAATGAAAAACTGAGTGTCGAATTTGAGAGAACATGCAATTTTAATGGCAGAATAAACTTTATTTGGTCAAAATCGACCCCAAAACGGCTAAAATATCAATAAATATATCTGATCTTATAATTATTTGGGGCCCAAATAATTAGATGATTTTTTCAAAAAATTTTAAAAATGCTTGCACTTTTTCAAAAATGTTCAAAAGCGTTTTTTAAATAGTTGTTGATAATCTCTCTATTTAATCATTATTTCAATAAAACATCACATGCATAATTTTGTATGAAAAATGGTTGAAACCAATGCCTTTTTAGAAAGCGCCCTCTTGTGTTTTAATGGCTCATTTTGAATGATAACGGGATTTTTACTTAGTCGTTTGTAATTTTGTATACCTTTCGAGCATGGTAGAGTTATAACTATTAGTTTATAATGTTACTGTCCAGGTTTGGTTACTAAAGTTCAACCTTACCAAAACTGTACTACCCCTTTAACCAGTTCCCTTGAGATTCTGAAATCCCATTAAAATTTGTACATAGCCCACCAGGTTCCCATAGGCAAAGGGTTAAAACAAGAACGTATGATGTAGAAGATGTGCGCTACCGCTTTGACGGGGTCTACACAGAAACGGGTACAAACGACTTTCTTTTTTTAATAAGGATAATAGTATAGATAACGGATGATGAATAATTCAAGATAATACAGATAAAATAGAACTGCATAATTAATAAGATATGCTACTGCAGCTTTGGGCAGATTATGCACTAAAACAGGTAAGGATTTTTTTCCTTCTTTTTATCTGTAAAATTAAACAGCAAAAAGATTCATTTTGGCCAAAGTATGCAAGAAAATAGGAAGAAAATAAAGCGAACATGTAGATTCAAAGGAGATTAACACGTTATTAACCCGAAAAATTATCGCGAGTCCCGGGTAGTAAATACTCGCGAAATCAACAACACTAGTTATGAGACACATACCCAGGCAAACCCTTGTTTTAACCATAGATCATAACCATAGATCATAGTGAGTTATGAGACACATACCCAGGCAAACCCTTGTTTTAACCATAGATCATAACCATAGATCATAGTGAGTAATGAGACACATACCCAGGCAAACCCTCATTTTAACCATAGATCATAGTGAGTTATGAGACACATACCCAGGCAAACCCTTGTTTTAACCATAGATCATAACCATAGATCATAGTGAGTTATGAGACACATACCCAGGCAAACCCTTGTTTTAACCATAGATCATAACCATAGATCATAGTGAGTTATGAGACACATACCCAGGCAAACCCTCATTTTAACCATAGATCATAGTGAGTAATGAGACACATACCCAGGCAAACCCTTGTTTTAACCATAGATCATAACCATAGATCATAGTGAGTAATATGCTCGTTTGGACATCTCTGTCTGATTACTTTTACACATACCCAGGCAAACCCTTGTTTTAACCATAGATCATAGTGAGTAATGAGACACATACCCAGGCAAACCCTTGTTTTAACCATAATCATAACCATAGATCATAGTGAGTAATATGCTTGTTTTGGACCATCTCTGTCTGATTACTTTTAATCTACTTTTTCTTCTCTATTTTTATTACGCAGGTAAGCCAACAGGGTATGATCGCGTCCGCAACGCAGAGATTGGCAACAAAGATTTTGAGCTGGACGTATTGGAAGAGGCGTATACAACTGAGCACTGGCTCGTGCGCATCTACAAAGTGAAAGATTTAGAGAACAGAGGTCTCTAGTGTTAGATATAAAGTATGATTTCCAAAACAAATTTTCTTTGTAAAATTTTTTAGCTAGAGCATAATTTTCAAAACAACATTCATTTTGTTACACTGATTGTGTTTGTTTTGGTGTAACACAATTGAAACAACAACTATTGTGTAAATCTTTCCATCTTAGATTTGTTGTTAGAAAATTTTTTTTTTTTTCTAAAACAAAGTTACTTGTCTGGTAAGCAACAAATCTTTAAAACAAACCTATTTAGTTGTAAAACTTTCAGGTATAATATTTTATATTTCACAGTTTTCAAAACAAAGTTACTTTGTACAGCTGTAAGGCTTGGATTTGGCCTAGCGTTTCCATAGTAAATTGTAGATCTAATATAGCATACATGTTCATGTTCTTTTGCGTGATAAGAATGGTATTGAAATTTTGGTCAGTAAATTTAATTGCTGAAACAAATTTCGTTTAGCTTTTAGTCTTATTTTTGGTGTAGCAATTCCATAGTTAATTATGGACCTAATATTCCATTTGATTTTGCACTTTCATAATGTAGCAATGAAAACTTTCTGACGGAAAGTAATGCTTTATTTTGTGTTAGACTTACTGATATGAAAAAGTAAATACAAAACTAGTGAATGTTTTCTCTCGACTCTAAACATACATCATGAAATAATAATAGTAAAATAAAAATCTTGCAAGGCCAATAAAAACAAAATTGTTATATTTCTTTACTCTCAATTGTTACCAAATACTAAGTATTTGGCTGCAAGAAGAGTAATGTTTTTATTTCTTTTTGCTGGCAGGGTGAGATTTAAGCGGAGATTTAAATAGATGAAAAATATATATCTTGTATGCACTTTTGCTCAGCAGATGGAAGATTATATTGTTGAATGAATATTAAATCCTTAAGAAAAATAGAGAATGCACTGACAATGTGTTCTATTGTAATGAACATTTGATATATATATTATACCCTCATTGGTCACAGCTTGTGTTTGTTGTAATTCCTAAAAGTCTGCGTTAGAGCAAGTAGGTGTAAATATCATGTATGATTGAATCATATCGTGTTGATTAATTTTAAACACATTGATACAGTCCCTATAATTAGAATTTGCAAGAAATGTACCAAACACAAAGTATGCATTTCTGCTTACACCTCTAGTTTGATGCAAATCATGTATACTAAACAATATTCTTACTGGTTTTCTTTTTTTACTTTTCTTCAAATTCAAGTGGAGGAGAAAATCATTCTTTCCCAAGAATAACTCGCATTTCATTTGATGACTTGTATGTGCCTTAGATATCAATACAAATGACTACAGTCAAGACTGGTCTGAAAAAAAAAATGGTCTCAATATGCATGCAAACTGTAGTATCATCAATACAAATGTAAAGGGTCATTATAGCCTATAGATAGGTGGTCTTAATTTACAAGTGGTCTTTTGAGCAAGTTGAACTTAACTGGGGGCCCTTAGAAAATAAGAATATTTCACATGGAATCTGTTGCATGGGTAAAAAGCAGTCTAAGGAAGCATGCTATCTAATGCAATGCTCTGAAATGCTAGCCTATATTATACTTTAAAAAAAATTAAGAACACATATTGAACAAAGTCCTACAACAAACAAGTTCAGCTGTATGTTTTATTTCAGCCCTTTTTTAATTAACCAAAATGTGGATAGATAATATCAATGAACATGTTGATATGTAAAACATTATGTGATCCGTTATGCATTGTTCTCTTTCTATGAAAGCTTGTCTTTTTTTGGTGGCCGGGTTGGGACTTGATCCTTTGTTTTCTTTCAGCAAAATGTTTAAAAAATGATTATGATCAATAAAGGTCGTCCAAGTAAAAATTCGTACAAACAAATCTTTTGTATTTTGTGGTTTATTTCACAGCAAATAATCAGGTGGCTGTATGTTTTGAAGTGATCCATGTATTTTGTTAGATATTGCCAAAAATGACATTTGAGACTTCAATGATTCAATCCTATACCAAAATCATTGCAAGATATGTCTGAATGATGTGTGAAAGTTTCATTGAAAAAGAACACTGCTTTCCTGGTTAAAAAAGCGAAAATTTGCGTCAGATTTTACAATTAATTCCGAGTTCTTTGCCGTAGATTTGAACACGACCTTTATGACCATCTGTAAATGGTCTAGAGCTGAATGATTTTCAATGATAGATATCTTCATACTAAAGGGACATTTGAACAAATCTAACCCTATTTTATTCTTCTCTTACCATAAGCTAAACAACACGGTAGAAGAAAAATGTGGAAGCTCAAAGTAATTTTCGTAGTGTTAGACAAAGTACATGGATCACTTAATCATGCGTGTGTGCTAGCGTGCATGAGTGTGTGCATTTGCCAATCATCAGTGGCACTTTTTGTTTATTATGGGGTATCTTTTGATGCAGAATGACTGAGCAACCAACCAACCAACCAACCTCTATTTATATGGCAAGTAATTTGTCTAATCCATATACTAAGCCCAGCTTCATAAGAGCCTGCTTGCTTAGTTTCATGCCAAGTCTATTTTGAATGACATGGCTAGGTACTAAACACATGATTTTTTAGTTTCTTAATATATATATTTGTTTTTTACTTAGCTTGGAACTTAATAGCTAGTGGGCTTTTATGAATATGGGCCCTGGGTTCTTTGGGTTAGATTAATGAAACCAAGAATTTTGTGGAAGATTTGAATTAAAGTGGCATATTAATGGGAGAAGAGAGGGGGAGGACAATCGGTGAAAAGAAGCCTGAAACACAAAGGAAGATGACAACTTTTTTTTGAAACAAAAATGGTTTTATTTCCTTTAATTACTTGGGCAAGATGACCAAAGAAAAAAAAAGTGAAGGCATATTCTGAAAGACAACAAAAGTTCAGAATGTACAACTTTCTAAACTTACATTCACTATTCATATGCATAATTTTGAGAGAAAATTTGTTCTCTAATAAGATAACAATTAAGTAGCTTCTGCATGCATTACGTATGGTAGTGAAAGTATAGAAAATATTTATAAGGCAAATTTGGCTGGAACATGAATATCTTTTCCAAACTTTCAAGTAAAAGGAAACATAAAAATACCCTATTTTTCTGTAAGGATATGAAACATGTCTGGTTCTTCTCCTTTATCTGGTCTGCAGCATCTGAATTACAAAATGTTAATGTAATTATAGATATTTCTCTCGCATAAAGATATTAATAAACAACGTGTAGGAGCTTTATAACAAAATTACCTACAATTATAGTTTCTTCTTTATAGGAATGAAGAGAAGACGGGCTACTTGGCCAGAAACACACTAGATATGATCTAGGTCATTAATTATATATCTGCATGCAAGTAATCATTGGTATGAAAGGAAATGATGAATTGAATACATAATTATAATGTGAATACACATTTGTTTGAAAGAAAAAACAACATATCATTGCATCCATATGATGTGAATATAATCGGGTATGGAACAAAACGTACAGTCGTTTGTTAAAAAAAAACACAAGCTAATGAAATGAATGAGTGTGAGCAAAATCGTCTTGAACAAAAACAATTATTGGATTGAATATGATCATATAATGTGAATACAATCGCATGTAGGAAACAAACAATGGATTGAATACAATCATATTGTCATATCATAATTTGTTTGAAGGAAAACAAGGACAAACAATAACAAAAGATAAGGGGGACAATCTGTGTTAAAATAAAGCAATACATAAGGTGTCTCCCAATCATTTGCGTGCCTAATCAGTCCGACCATACACATATTAGTTTGTCTGTCACCATTATTGTTATCAACAATTCGCGTTTTTAACTATCAAAGTTCATAGTCCAAAGACTGTGTAGAACTAGAAGGTGCTCTTATATGAATCTCTTTATAAACCTTATCAATTGTCTTCGTTGCTCATCAGACCATATTCCACGATGTTTGTATAAACAATATTTGTATGTACACTCTAGTAATTACAATCTCGTTTTCCACCTATTCTGCTTGATATATTGTACATATTATTCCCAACAATCTACTACGTATATTGCGATGTTCATCACTCTCGATCTGTTCGCTTTCCTACATTCTCAACAACAAAAAACCGAATACACGTACGGAACAATTAAAGAACTGTCATCAATTATGATCATCATGATGACTACTATAAAATGTGAATTTTATGTAATGAATAGGGGGTTATAAGAACTGGATCAATGGCGCCATTTTTGAAGGGCATCATGATCCTCATCCTCTAGGCTCTAAAATATGAATCCGTTCTGGTATGTCCAGGGGAACGTTTCACAAAGATTCTGAGTTGACCTTATCTTTAAGTCGGATCAAACAATTATGGACAGCCGTTTGTAGCCTTGGAATAAAATATATTCAAAAGCAAAACAATACAAGCATTTGACACTTAAAAAATGAGAAGATATTCCAAGGGTACTTGATAATAACAAATAAAACTGTTTTTTTTAAATTATCAAACTTGATGCATTTTCAAAAGAACTGTTTCAACAATGATTGTACAAAGAAACCTAACGGCTCTTCATAATGGTTGGGTCCAATATAGAGTTGAGTTCAACTTCGAATCCTTGCAAAACACTCCCAGGCCAGGTAAACATTATGCTCTAATCGTCATTGATGTCAAGTTCTGGTTGCAGTACAATGTACAAGTGTCTTGTTTCTCCCAAAATGTGTCTCCTTGCCCTTGTAAATTACGAATCATGTCTCACTCCTTTGGTCCGATGTCAGACAAGTTACGTCGTCTTCTTGGTGGCCAAGCGCATGCAGGCACTTCAGTTTGTGTTAAAAGCCCAACGCACACAGAGCCAACTCTATCTGATCCGACTGGTTTTCAGTCAGGCTTGATTGTCGGATATCGCTCCGTCGGAGCCTCCGACTGGCTCCTGACTGGCATCGCATACTGAGCTGATCCGACTAAAAACTAGTTGGATCGGGTCGAGTTGGCTCTGTGCGTGTTGGGCTTTAGTTGCATTCTTAAGATTTTAGGCAGTTCGTTATATTTCAAACGTTCTCCTGTAGAGACGTATCTTAGATTTTTGAAAATCTTTCTTTCTGGTCACCTCTATAACTCCCCAGTCTGGACCATCGAAAGTAACAGACTGCAGTAAGAGCTACAGACATGATACACGTGAAGATTATGAGCGCGATTAAGGTAAAGAGAAGAGGGTTGCCATTGGGATGAGTGTCACCAGGTCCGGGAAATGGTATCATCAGGGATTCTTCATTATCATAAGCATCATTTGCCATGTGGATTAGTTCTGAGGAAACCATCTGCTTGATTGATTCCTCACTAACCATGTTGTCCGGTAAAGAGTCTGGTTGAAGTTCTTGAACGGACACGCTTCCCGTTTTCCTCCCTATCTGGCATCTTGCGTGTGTCAATGAAGAATTGACAACTCGTACCACCTCGTCGTCCGGCGTCAGACAAGATGCGTAACCGTCCTGGTGGGCCAAGACATCCGGGTGTGCCTTCAACCACATCTGAAACTCGTAAAGATGACAGTGGCACTTGAGAGGATTTCGAGCGAGGAGCAGTTTCTCCAACGACAGGATTGTGCTGGAGCTCATGTTGTGGATAGATGGTAAGTTGTTGTCATGGAGATGGACTTCCTGGAGCGTGGGTTCGACTGGAAGTAGCGCATGTAGCCCGAGGGAGACGATGCGATTACTTGATAGGATCAGTACCTTGAGGTTGTTCATTCCCAGAAAGGCTTCGATGTGGATTGTTTTGATAATATTATGTTCGAGATTTAAGTGTTCCAGATTTGGCAGGGTCTCAAAGTTCCTTTCTTGAATACTTTTAATAAAGTTGTTCTGCAAGTACAGATGTGTCGTGGTATGAACGTAACTGAACGCTCCTACCGGTATAGCTCGCAAGGACGTGTTGTCCAGTTCCATTTTCCTCAAGGAATTAAGACCTCGGAAAGCTGTGACGTTTCCAACAGCTTGAATGGGATTGTTGCTAAGCTTCAACCGCTCAACGCGAGTCAGTTTCGCAAAGCACCCAGAAGGCAAGTCAGATATGAGATTGTCTGAAAGGTAGAGATCTGTAAGGACGTTATCGTCCACGAAGGCATCACATGGTGGAGAGACCAGATTATTCCTGGTAAGATCCACTGTCTTCAGGAGAGGCATCTCCCCGAATGTATCTTGCTCAATCTCTTGAATATCAGACCTGCTTACCAGCATAAACATCAAGTTGGTTAGGCCTTTCAGCATACCTTTCCTCAGGTTTCGGATCGGGTTTCCTCCTATGGATAAAAACTGCAACCCACCACATCCTTCAAAGGCCCCTGCCTCTACGACCGTCATCCCATTGTCATCGAGATAGAGGTATTTCAACTTCCCAAAGCTGGACAATGACCCATTGGTTAAAGTCTCAATATTGTTCAGACGGACGTCCAAGGTCTTCACCTGGCTGCAGATCTGCGGGATCTCAGAAAGCGCCCTCTCCCCGCAGTACGCGTGCATGGCCCAGGGGCTGAATTCGCAGAGTTCATCACAATGTGATGGACCCTCCATGGAGGGTTGGGCCTTTAGGAGAGTGAAACACCAGCATCCAAACGCCAATACTAAGATCGTCCCTTGTCTCCTCAGGCGCCACATCGTTTTAGAATTCTGTCGGAAAAGAAAACGAAAGATATATAAATATGCACAACCTTGCGCTGCGTGAAGTCTTTGATCAGAATAAACACAATAACCTATTAACTATACAGTGGAGAGTTATTTTTTTCTTTCTGAGACGAAACATTGTGTTAGCAATTATAATTCTAAAAGAAGGAGAACACCTCACAAAATTGAAAAAAAAGAAAGAAATGTTAACATTGTCTAGATGGCCTAATTTTCACAATTCGGCTCTCTGTATGTAATTTTTCCTGAAGAAAAAGAATTTTGCAGTAATTTCTCAGGAAATCAATCAATTTTGGGGTAATTAGTAAATATCTAATTGTCCTGGGAACGCCCCTTTTAAATCGCCAAAAATGTGACGTCATCTAAAGAACGGACTAATGAACTAAATTCTGTAGATGACGCGTCATGACGTAAGCCAATGAATTGTCAATCACATGTCGATCACGCTTCCGATTCCAGACCCTAAATGTGGGTGGGGCGTAAACTGGCTGCTAAGTGAGATTTGGCATCAGAATACTAGTCTTAAATCACTACTGTGTTTATTTTCATGAATTTTTTTTCGGCAGACCTATGTTTCAAGTCATCACCTATGGAATAAGTGTCAAAGTACGGATTTCTAATCGTGGACGTGTTGGGCAAAATCGTTATCATGCATCTGTGCCACCGTCACCGAACAAAAAATTATTTATAGACCATTATCTGATTAATTGTTTTGTATAATGAAAACAGAAGGGTCTTTCACTCAACACTCATCGATTTTTAGCATATTCTTTATCACTAAAAATCATTCCTAAAATCGATTTTAGTGTTAGTGAAACACCCTACAGATGCAAATTTCTCAGTACATATGTGTTAAAAAACGTGAGTACACAATATAATAGTATTATATGTACTAATCGAATACTGAAGGAAAGAAGCTACATTTTACAAACGCCACATAATGGTTTTCATTATTTACATGAAAACAAACACATTATAATTATTATGCGGCTGATGTCTATTATGTTTTGATTGTTACGTATTGGCTAATACTGTATCCAATTTTCACCATGTAATGTCGCATTATTTTGAATTGTCATTAATTTTACCATTGCTTGCAGCGAACAGACAAACTCTCATATCAATACGATATACCGTAACTAATTGGGGCACGTTTAATTTGCTTATAATGTTTATATACCCCATTTTATAATGTTTACAAATTAGTTTGGTGACTCCATATACCCCTATACTTAGCTACGCCACTGGCAACAACAATGCATGACCTGTATAGGTCATGACTGTCGATAGCAATAATGTCAGGCTTTTTATAATTATATGTAATGGACTTTCATGACATTCTGACATTAAAGGGATCGAGTCACATTGTCAGAATTCACAAACTTACTTAAAGGGATCTAGTAACTTTGTTGACATGTGCAAAAAGTGATGAACGGTAGATAAAATGTGTAGTGTTGTTATCCGATATGTCCACTGGGTGATGTGTGAAAATTTCACGTTAAATGGATGTTATAATATGGCCAAGTAATGAGCGAAAATGCAAAGTGATATTCACTAACTCATTGCACTGACTTTTTGTACACGGTTAAGACTATCCAGTGGATAGTTAAAAATCCGAACATTTCAATCGTAAATATAAGTGAAATTCGAAAAACCGAAACAATTTCTATGCTTCGATTGTTAGTACGAATACAAGAGAACCACTATATAATTCCAAGTAAGTTTTGAGGAATTGGACAATGTTCTATACATGTATATAGATCCTTTTATAAAAAATTCTCTATAAAAAAGTCAAGTCGAGAGAAAAACATTCTCTATCGTTGTGTTGGGACAAATGGGACTTGAAGTTGAAAAACCTATTATTTTCACGAGTACAATGATTTAGGCGATTGTAAACCTTTTCCCCATCAGCCGATGACGTTGTTGCATTGTTATGATACATAAACATGTATTGTATTTTCCAAACTAACTTGAAATGACACTACCCTCGATGCTGCAGAGTCGCGAGAACAAACATAATATTGTATATGTTTTAGTTGATTATGTTTTATTATTTATTCTGATAACAACGATACACATTCATCGTGTAGTTGTAACAAAAATTACCCCCAAATTGTCAACGACTGTGCATGACTTATGAAATATGTCATCGTCCTAATACAAGGCACATACCATGTTATTTTCTTTACGTATTCCCACTGCATGCCGACATTTGACAATCAAAATGTAAACACTCCATAACATTTTCAATATTATACCATAATAAGAATGGTTCCAAGGGTTCGCAGTTCCTGCATGCTAGTATAGACAAGAGTTACTGAGTTGTGCAAATTGATTACATTTGCTTAACAGAACAATATTTACACTGCCACGCAATGATAAGTAAATTATTTTTTACAATGTCAAAATAATGTACTATACTTATAGCTGTCACGATTTCCTTTATAAACTCGCAGACGTTGATATGAATGCCGAGTTATACTGAGTTGGGCAAAGTCCGTAACAATAATACACTGCCGCGCCATAAGTAAGCAGTTTCTTACATATTTATACAAATTATAAATAATGAACATAATTACAAATAATAAAATATTAAATTGCATTTATATAGCGCTTAATACAGGGCAGGATACAGGGTTTCTAACAAGCGCAAGTATTATTACCCATGGTCAGTGGCGTAGCTACGGGGGGGGGCACGGGGGGGCACGTGCCCCCCCAATCGTTTGGCAAAAAAAAAAAAAAAAAAAAAAAAATGACGACCCGACATGAAGCCAAATGTGTCTACAATGTATATCATTCATTATTATCACGTTTTATTTAATGTGTGATAATAATCATTATCAAAGATAATAACCAAGAACATAACAGTCGTTCCCTAGTACTAGCAATAGCGCACCTATATCAGTTTGAAGAATCCTTCCAATATAGCGCCTTATGCAAATTTTCAGTCCCTTGCGCGAGGATCGACGCTCACCGCATTTCAGAAGACATAGAGCGCGTATAGGCCTAACAAACTTCCTAGCATGGTACATCGTTTATCATACCAAGGGCCCTTTTAGGATCTTGAATCTGCCTCCCGCTTTTATAGATAATTTTGACGCCTTCATGCAGGCTATAAAGGCGCATAGCTGCACTACGTAGTCCTAAATGTCTAGGTAAAGACAAACTTCTTTTACTAATTTCTTCACTCCAAATGCACCCGTTCCATTAATTCATGATGCATAATCTAGGCATATTGTTGATGATCATGATTGAAGGAGCACCAGTCATCTTCTCCAGAGTCGATATCTGCATCAGTTGAGCATAGGCCTACTGAAACTAATTCAAGGGACCCGAGCATAGCTGTTTTTTTTTAGTTTGAAAAGGACTGTAAATCTTAATTTTTGCCGCGCGCTTCGCGCGCATATTCTGAAATAATGATATATACGAAATGTATTAGACCCTCATCTATCATGTCTATAGCACACTATCATCGGAAAATAAAATAATTTGAAATAATATATCTTTTAGTATATTCGGTCCATATGCGCTGAATGCAAATAAAATTGGAATATTATGTCCCCCACATTCGAAAGGGGAGGAGATTGTCCCCCTCCTTTGTCATTAAGTATGTTTGGTTCCATACTTATATGCTTTATATTACGTGAAATTTCTGTCTTAGGTGTGCACCAAATCGCACAATTTCAGGCCCCAAAATACGAAAGCTCCCTACTGTGGGAGGGGGACACCCCCTCCCACACCCTCCCCCAATCGGTCGCTTCGCTTTTGCTTAGTTCCATTGGAGCTCAATGCCCTAGACTATATCGATGGCTCTATAGTATACAGGATCACTTGGATCCATCTCACGGGCTTAATCTTTCCTCGCTATTACCGTTTTAAAATACGTAACGAGTAGATTCACTATTATATACCATTTTAACACCCATGATTAAGACAATGATAAAGACAATAATGACCATACTTCTACAGTGATATTTTAAACACCAATTTCAAAAATTTCAAAAAAATTGGGAGGGGGTGAACCCCCTCCCACACCCTCCCCCAAATAAATGTAGACAAGCATACGGCGTGAGAGTATTTGAGTCTGGTGTGTGTGTACACGTAGGTTTGATTGTGTGTGTATCATGAGGGAAATGATTTCTTTAATTCAGTATTATCAAATTTCCTTCCAAGGTATGCACCAAATTGCATTATTTCAAGTGAAAATTTGCAAAAGCTCCCTACCGTGGGAGGGGGGACACCCCCCTCCCACACCCTCCCCCCCTCGGGCGCGATGCGCCCTCGGGCTTGGTCGCTCCGCTCCCTCGCAGCTGTGCCCCCCCAATCACTTGACCCTCGCTACGCCACTGCCCATGGTCATCAGGTATACAGTTCAAACCACACAGTGATATTGCGTACTTTCTCAAACGAATGCTATATAAATGACAAAATTTGTTTTTATAAACTCCAACCGATGTTGGATGTTTTATTATAATATCTGACATGAATTCTATTTTACAAACGAATGTTTACAAACTACGAGAGCAGAGAAGCGTATACATGCATGCACATTTACCTGAATTTGTTACATGTAACACATTTGTATACATTTTAATACATATAATATGTTAAAATAAATGCATCACGTTATATATAGTTTATCATTTTATGTTGTGCATGATACCACACTACCTGAATTATACGATCGTTACCGTAACGGAAAAATAAATGTAATACCACGAATATGAATGTGTCTTACCCAACGAAATCCTGTGCACACACAAAACGACTGCTCTATCCGATTTTGCTACATAAAGTTCTAAACCGAGTTGTTATCTACATTATTTCAACAATAATTGTAATGATGCCGCTTCACATCCCCCTCGCATCATTATACAAATCAATATTTAATTGCGAGAGGCTTGATGGAAATAACCACTCAGTGTTGCCAAGAAACGAACTGTATACGTTCCTGGATGAACCAATGATACAGAGTCATTCTCTATTCTAGTGCCGATTTTTTTAATGATCTACGCTCCGCCGACAGCATGCATTTGCTGCTGTTCTACCGAGGTCCATCAATCAGTCAATACAGGTTTCGAACTATGACGATGCAATATGACAATTTTGATAACACATAAGACATTTACCAATATTTATTATAGAATGGGTTGATAAATCCCTGCAATCTGATTGGTTGAGAGCAAAATTTGTGCAGACAATTAATTGTACTGGATGCATGAAAAGTCATGCGTCCGGTAAAAAAATCATGCGTCCGGTAAAAATGTCATGCGTCCGGTAAACAATTTCATGCGTCCGGTAAAAAAATCATGCGTCCGGTAAAAAATTTCATGCGTCCGGTAAAAAATTTCATGCGTCCGGTAAAATTATTTCATGCATCCGGTAATTTTTCTAATTTTTAATTTTTTGACTTTTTGGGGGGCGTAACAATGCCCATTCTATAAAACAGATGATGCGCAAGTTTATTTCGTGGGTCGGTGGAATTGTTTGCACGCGGTAACTATGGAAACTAGTTTAAACCCACTCGGCTTCGCCTCGTGGGTTTAACAGTTCCATAGTTACCTTGTGCAAACAATTCCTACCGACCCACTCATACCTGCGCATCATTTGTATACTGTTATACGACCATGCAATGTCCGCGGACCATGATGGCCACCATGCATTCAGTACAGAGTATAACATTTCAGAGCTGAGAATTCCCATTGTACAAACTAGTAAAATGATTACGTTTCTCCATCTACTCGGTAAGTTTGCAGTCATATGTATTATGACGGGTCTTCCCCACTGGTCATCATGATCGTCGTCGATTGATATCATCATTATCATCATAATAATCACCATCAACATCATCATCATCATCACCTTTATCACCACCAATACCACCACCACCACCAACAAAAAACACAATAACAACAACAACAGAATCACCACCACTACCATCATCACTATAACAACAACAACTGCGAACGAATCAGAATAATACAATCTCCGAAGTACGTAAATCTGTGCATATGCATTCTTTTTTGATAAATACCATAACAGTTTTGTTTAGTTACGTCCATTATAAATATATAAATCAAACTAAGTGTTTATACATCATCTACACTCAGTAATACTCTAACGCTACGAGGGGGGTCGCCCGTGCGTTTCCAATGGGCCATTTCTAAAACCACATCTCCTTTTTTCCCGGCGCTCCTCGATCGCCGCGACTCGGAGCGGTCGACGGGCCCGGTCTCGGAGCTCCTGACTGTCGCATTCCCGACTCCAGGCGCGGTCGGGATCGACGTCCAGATGGCCCCGAAGTTCCTCTAATTTATTCATTATTCATGACGCGCGAGTCCCCATCGATTTGATAGAGTCGCGCGGATAAGTACTAGCCATCATTCCCGCGCGACCGAGCTTCTCTTTTCGTTGAGCGCCACCCTTTCGCCGGATTTGTAGATATCGGGCTTATGAATAATCATGAGGTAGGGTCTCGGACGCTCTCGCCAAGGCTGTATTGACACAGTTAATTGGTCTTGTGGTCAATTTATACACTGAATCGAGCTCATGAAATCGCGTGGATAAGACCAACCTATGCCTTGGCGTGTCGTTAACGGCGAGCGCATTCCTTTCGAGCGATTAGTATCTGTGGCTCATTTAGAACGGGGAAACTGTATTTACACAGCTAATTGGTTTGCGGTGACTTGCAACACTGAATTGCGCTCATTGAATCGCGTGGATAAGGACGACCTATGCCTTGGCGTGCAAAGGAGCTACATTTACAGCGAGCGGTTCCAATCGACGCATTGTTATATATGTGGCTTACGATAATCTTCAGGACCGCGAGAGGTGCTCCGCAGAATCAGTTTATTTACATAGCGATTAGTGAGTCTCTGGCAGGCTTCGACACTGAATTGATAACCCGTGGATACTGATTACCCATTTAACCACGAAGCCGCTCGCTACACTCTTTACTTGATAAATGAGATAGCGTGGCAAATCCGAGGATATTTGTTTGGTCGATGGTGAAACAAGATTAGTCTCCGGCGGGTTTCGACGTTGAATTGATAACGCCTGGATATGAAGTACCCATTTCACATCGGAGCAGCTCGCTATAATCTAATTGACTTGATACGTGAGATAGCATGGCAAATCTATAAGGATATTTGTTTGGTCTATATGGTTAAGCGAGATCTTCCAAATAGTATAAAGGGGAAAAGACATTTTGTACACCGCGTGCATCTGTGGTGTATCTAAATGATTATTCACGGGGTGACTTTGTATTCCTTTTGATTTGTTGACAGGATAAAGAAATGTTTACAGTTTTCTCTGGGAGCATGCTACTAAGAAATCACGCAATTTATAATATCTTAACAATATTCACGAACTTAAAAAAAACAGGAAGAAGATGTGGTTTTGAGTAGCAAATTATTATTATCATTTTAATTTGGTTATATAACTGATTGTTGTACGATACAATATTGTTGTGACCATTTACATCTCATACCGCATGCATCAGTGGTGTATATAAATGATTATTCACGGGGTGACTTTGTATTCCTTTTGATTTATAAACAAAGCAAAAAATGGTTGACAGGAAAAAGAAATGTTTAGAATTTTCTCCGGGAGCATGCTACTAAGAAATGACGCAATATTCACAAACTAAAAAAAAAAAAAACAGGAAGAAGATGTGGTTTTGAGTAGCAAATTATACATGTTACATATTTTATTGAATTCAAACAATTCTGTTCTGCATGATAACCGTCGTTCTGCGACAAGATTTTCGAGGCCGGGGCAAAGACAATTGGTTAATGTTCGTACAACGAGGGTGGTGGTGATGGGCAGGGGCGCCGGGGGATGTGGGGCCTTTGTGGGGGTGGGAGGATATTACTGTTTTCCCCCGTTGACGGGGGGAGGGGGGGGGGGGGCGGCAACGCCCAAAACAGGGGAGGGGATCCTTGCCCAACATACGGGTGTGTATTTGTGTGTGGGAGTGGGACTGTACGCAGTTTTTATTGTACAATCGGGATGTTATGAGGAGGAGGGATTACTCTACAAAATTCATCGTTGACCAGGAACACTTGATGGGGGCGGGGGGTTACTGTTTTCCGAGGCTTTTTATTAGGCGGGGAATGGGGGTATCCATCACCAACAGTTAGATGGTGCTTATCGCCCAAAAGTAGGTGGAGGGGATCACCGTTTCGCGGGTGTATTGTGTAAGTGTGGAATGGGGGGGGGGGGGGGGTAGGGGAGGGGGATGGGGGGGGGGGGGGTGGTTCAGTGCCTAAAATAGCATCAAAATAATTTAATCCATAGTTTGATAGAATAATCAGCAACCAAATAGATATAAGTACGTGTATAAATATAACTGATTATAATATGTTTGGTATTATTTTGTTGTAAGGAACGGGTGCTACAATACAACAATGTTTTGATTATTCTTAATCTTCTGAATTATTTCCAATACCGTGTGCATTAGTGAATGTACCTT
The DNA here is from genome assembly GCA_037951105.1 of Echinarachnius parma. Lineage (NCBI taxonomy): Eukaryota > Metazoa > Echinodermata > Echinoidea > Clypeasteroida > Echinarachniidae > Echinarachnius > Echinarachnius parma. The sequence goes on along the minus strand of JBAMJV010001121.1, from coordinate 13,813 downwards.
AATGATTGTCACGGGGTGATCGCACCCATTTTGATTTATAAAGCAGCAAAAAACGAAACAAAACACACAGGATAAGGAAATGATAACAATTTTCCCCGGAATGACGCAATTTATATCTGTATGATATTTAAGCACTTGAAAAAAGGTGGGGTCTCGAATTATCAAAGTATACATGTATCCAAAGAGATCTGTTGTGTTAAAACTGTTTTGCGACACGATGTTCGGGGTAGAGACCAAGACAATTGGTTATTTGTGTACATTAGGAGGCGGCATTGATGGGCGGGGTGGGGAGGGAGCTGGGGGATGTAGCCGTTTTCCACAGGTGCGTGTGTGTGTGGGGGGGGGGGGGGGGGGGGGGGGAGGGGGTCCATCGCCCAAAATAATGGAGAGGTTTTCCCCTCCACCCCACCCCCCCCCCCCCCCCCCCCCCCCCCATCAAAAAAATAAAATAAATAAATAAATAAATAAATAAAATAATAATAATAATAAATACAAAAATAAATAAAAATAGGGGGGAGATAACCGTTCGCAGGTTTTTATTATGTAACAGCTCAAAATATAGAAGTTTGAAAGAATACAAAATGATCTCTTCAATGGGTGATTTCAAGTATGGTGTTTAAGGCCGGTGTTAGTGTTTATTACACACAAACACCAGTTTGATAAACACTAACACCAGCCCTAAACACCATACTTGAAATCACCCATTGTACCAATACTTCATTTGGAGATCGTCGTGCAGTTTGTGATACAAGCGCAATATTTGGCGCAGAGACCAATAATGCGTCACGATCAGTTCATTTTTTGATACAAGCAACGAAATAACCAAACATATAGCTTTAAAGGACAAGTAACACCTCGACAAAAATAAAATGGCTGCCGCAGCAAAGAGCGCCCGTTTAACGGGCGCAAACAGCTAGTCTACACTCAGTAATACTCTAACGCTACGAGGGGGGTCGCGCGTGCATTTCCAATGGGCCATTTCTAAAACCACATCTCCTCTTTTCCCGGCGCTCCTCGATCGCCGCGACCCGGACGGGTCGACGGGCCAGGTCTCGGAGATGCTCCCAAAGGCATTCCCGACTCCCGGCGTGGTCGAGATCGGCGTCCAGACGGCCCCGAAGTTCGTCTAATTTATTCATTATTCATGACGCTCATGACGCCGCGAGTCGCCATCGATTTGATAGAGTCGCGTGGATAAGTACTAGCCATCATTCCCGCGCGACCGAGCTTCTCTTTTCGTTGAGCGCCACCCTTTCGCCGGATTTGTAGATATCGGGCTTATGAATAATCATGAGGTAGGGTCTCGGACGCTCTTGCCAAGGCTGTATTGACACAGTTAATTGGTCTTGTGGTCAATTTATACACTGAATCGAGCTCATAAAATCGCATGGATAAGACCAACCTATGTCTTGGCGTGTCGTTAACGGCGAGCGCATTCCTTTCGAGCGATTAGTAACTGTGGCTCATTTAGAACGGGGAAACTGTATTTACACAGCTAATTGGTTTGCGGTGACTTGCAACACTGAATTGCGCTCATTGAATCGCGTGGATAAGGACGACCTATGCCTTGGCGTGCAAAGGAGCTACATTTACAGCGAGCGGTTCTAATCGATGCATTGTTATATATGTGGCTTACGATAATCTTCAGGACCGCAAGAGGTGCTCCGCAGAATAAGTTTATTTACATAGCGATTAGTGAGTCTCTGGCAGGCTTCCACACTGAATCGCGCTCATAAAATTGCATGGATATAGGCTACCTATGCCGTGGCGTGCAAGAGAGCTACATTAACACCGAGCGCATTCCAGTCGACTGATTGGAACGTATGTGGCCTTCAGGGCCGGGGTCCTCGGTAGAGAGAGATTATTTACATAGCGATTAGTCCTGGCGGGTTTCGACACTGAATTGATAACATGTGGATAGTGAGTACCCATTTAACCACGGAACAGCTCGCTACACTATTTACTTGATAAATGAGATAGCATGGCAAATCCGAGGATATTTGTTTGGTAGATGGTGAAGAGAGTTTTTGCAAATGGTAGGGAAAATAAAAAAAAAGAAGTTTTTCCAAATTGTATATAGAGGAAAAGACATTTTGTACACGAAGCTGTGTCTATTAATTTTAGTAGCTTTCGGGGATTTTCATACGAATTCGGTGTATTGGTAAGACCCGCATAGGAACAGCAAACTCAAGCATATCTTGCAAGAATAGTCAATAATAATCAATGCATTTAGATACTCTCGGCTTCGGAGAAATGGGGACGGGTTTCATTAGCACTGTGTGAGCCTAATAGTACAGGCGACTTGCTGGAATACTCCCTTAAGAAGGTGGAAAATGTGCATTCCTTTTGATTTATAAACAAAACAGGATAAAGAAATGTTTAGAGTTTTCTCCGGGAGCCGGAGAACTCAAGAAATGACGCAATTTATAATATCTTTACAATATTCACTAACTTAAAAAAAGAAGAAAAAGATGGGGTTTTGTGTATCAAATTATTCATGTTTCATATTTAATTGAATTCAAACAAATCTGTTCAGATAACCGTCATTCTGCGATAATATTTTTGGGGCCGAGACCAAGACAATTGGTTAATTTATGTAAAACGGGGATGTTGGTGATAAGCAGGGGCGCCGGGGGGGGGGGGGGGAGTGGGGGTGGGGGCGGGGGATGTTACTGTTTTCCACCGTGGACGGGGGGGGGGGGGGGGGGCATCGCCCAAAATAGGGGAGGGGTATTCTTGCCCAAAATACGGGTGTGTGTGGGGAGAGATAATTTAACGCAGTTTTTACTTTGAAAGTAAGGAGTCATGAGGGGGAGGGCTACTTTACAAAATGCATCGTTGACCGGGAACACTTGATGTGGGAGGGGGGTGGGAAGCAAGGAGGCGGGGGGGGGGGGGTGGGGTAACTGTTTTCCGAGGCTTTCTATTAGGCGGGAAATGGGGGTATCCATCACCAATAATAGAGGTTGCTTAATTATCGGCCAACATTGGATGGAGGGGTTCACCGTTTCGCGGGTGTATTGTGTAAGTGGGGAATGGGGGGGGGGGGGGGGGGGTGTTCCATAGCATACAATTGCATCAAAATGGTTCAAACTACAGTTTGATAGAATAAACAGCAACAAATTAGCTAGAAGTACGTGTATACATCTAGGGATAGGTTCAGTATTAGTATCATTGTTTGGTTATAAAACTGATTATAATATGTTTGGTTTTATTTTGTTGTAAGGAACTGTTGATACAATACAACGCATGGTTTCGATTATTCTTAATCTTCTGAATTATTTCCAATACCGTGTGCATAAGTGATGATTTTCACGGGGTGAAAAATTAAATCAGCAACAAACTAAACAAAACAGGTTCACAGGATAAAGAAATGATACAAATTTTCCCCGGGAGCTTGATCCTCAAGAAATTACGCAATGTATATCTGTATGATATTCAAGCACGTGAAAAAAGGTGGGTACGTCTCGAATTATCAAATTATACAAGTATCCAAACGGATATGTGTTATGATAAAACTGTTTTGCGATACGATTTTCGGGGCAGAGACCAAGACAATTGGTTAATTTGTGTACATCGGGAGGTGGTATTGATGGACGGGGTGGGGAGGGGGTGGTGGAGGGGGTGGGGGATATAGCCGTTTTCCACAGGTGTGTGTGGGGGGAGGGGGTCCATCGCCCATATAGGGGAGAGATTTAATTCCCCCCTCCCCCCCCTCCCCCCCCCAAAAAAAAATACAATTAAATTAAAAAATAGGGGGGAGATAACCGTTCGCAGGTTTTATTATGTAACAGCTCAATTATACCAGTTTAAACAAATACACAATGATCTCTTCATTGTACCAATACTTCATTTGGAGATCGTCGTGCAAGTTTGCGCAATATTTGACACAGAGACCAATAATGCGTCACGATCTGTTCATTTTGCGATACAAGCGACGAAATAACCATGAATATAGCTTTAAAGGACAAGTAACACCTCGACAAAACAAAATGGCTGCCCGCAGCAAAGAGCGCCCGTTTAACGGGCGCCAACAGCTAGTCTACATTCAGTAATACTCTAACGCTACGAGGGGGGTCGCCCGTGCGTTTCAATGGCCGTTTCTAAAACCACATCTCCTCTTTTCCCGGCGCTCCTCGATCGCCGCGACCCGGACGGGTCTCGGAGATGCTCCCGTAGGCATTCCCGACTCCTGGCGAGGTCGGGATCGACGTCCAGATGGCCCCGAAGTTCCTCTAATTTATTCATTATTCATGACGCGCGAGTCCCCATCGATTTGATAGAGTCGCGTGGATAAGTACCAGCCATCATTCCCGCGCGACCGAGCTTCTCTTTTCGTTGAGCGCCACCCTTTCGCCGATATGTAGATATCGGGCTTATGAATAATCATGAGGTAGGGTCTAGGACGCTCTCGCCAAGGCTGTATTGACACAGTTAATTGGTCTTGTGGTCAGTTTATACACTGAATCGAGCTCATGAAATCGCATGGATAAGACCAACCTATGCCTTTGGCGTGTCGTTAACGGCGAGCGCATTCCTTTCGAGCGATTAGTATCTGTGGCTCATTTAGAACGAAGGGGCTCGGACGCTCTCGCCAAGGCTGTATTGACACAGTTAATTGGTCTTGTGGTCACGTTATACACTGAATCGAGCTCATAAAATTGCTTGGATATAGGCTACCTATGCCGTGGCGTGCAAGAGAGCTACATTAACACCGAGCGCATTCAAGTCGACTGATTGGAACGTATGTGGTCCTTCAGGGGCCGGGGTCCTTGGTAGAGAGAGATTATTTACATAGCGATTAGTCCTGGCGGGTTTCGACACTGAATTTATAACATGTGGATAGTGAGTACCTATTTAAGCACGCAGCAGCTCGCGACACTATTTACTTGATAAATGAGATAGCATGGCAAATCCGAGGATATTTGATTTGGTAGATGGTGAAGAGAGTTTTTGCAAATGGTAGGGGAAAATAATTTTTTTCAAATGGTATATAGGGGAAAAGACATTTTGTACACGAAGCTGTGTCTATTAATTTTAGTAGCTTTCAGCGATTTTCATACGAATTCGGTGTATTGGTAAGACCCGTATAGGAACAGCAAACTCAAGCATATCTTGCAAGAGTAGTCAATAATAATCAATGCATTTAGATACTCTCGGCTTCGGAGAAATGGGGACGGGTTTCATTAGCACTGTGTGAGCCTAATAGTACAGGCGACTTGCTGGAATACTCCCTTAGAAGGTGGAAAATGTGCATTCCTTTTGATTTATAAACAAAACAAAATAAGGCTGACAGGATAAAGAAATGTTTATAGTTTTCTCCGGGAGCCGGTGTTACTCAAGAAATGACGCAATTTATAATATCTTTACAATATTCACTAACTTAAAAAAGAGGGAAAAAATGGGGTTTTGTGTATCAAATTATTCATGTTTCATATTTAATTGAATTCAAATTCAAATCTGTTCTGATAACCGTCATTCTGCGATAAAATTTTCGAGCCGAGACCAAGACAATTGGTTAATTTATGTACAACGGGGATGGTTGGTGATAAGCAGGGGCGCCGGGGGATGTGGGGGGAGTGGGGTTGTGGGGGGGGGGGGGGGATGTTACTGTTTCCACCGTGGGTGGGGGGGGGGGGGGCATCGCCCAAAATAGGGGAGGGGTATAATTCTTGCCCAAAATACGGGGTGTGTGTGTGGGGGAGGGGGGGGGGGGAGATAACTTAACGCAGTTTTTATTTTGAAAGCAAGGAGTCATGAGGGGGAGGGCTACTTTACAAAATGCATCGTTGACCGGGAACACTTGATGTGGGGGGGGGGGGGGGGGCGGGGATGCAAGGGGGCGGGGGCGGGGTAACTGTTTTCCGAGGCTTTCTATTAAGCGGGAAATGGGGTATCCATCACAATAATAGAGGGGTGCTTAATTATCGGCCAAATTGGATGGAGGGGTTCACCGTTTCGCGGGTGTATTGTGTAAGTGGGGGAATGGGGGAGGGGGGGGGGGGGGTTCCATAGCATGCAATTGCATCAAAATGGTTAAACTACAGTTTGATAGAATAAACAGCAACAAATTAGCTAGAAGTACGTGTATAAATTTAGGGATAGGTTCAGTATTAGTATCATTGTTATAATTTGGTTATATAACTGATTATAATATGTTTGGTTTTATTTTGTTGTAAGGAACTGTTGATACAATGACAACGCATGGTTTTGATTATTCTTATTTGTGATTTATTAAGCAGGCAAAAAACTAAACAAAACAGGTTCACAGGATAAAGAAATGATACAAATTTTCCCCGGGAGCTTGCTCCTCAAGAAATTACGCAATTTACATCTGTATGTAAAATTGTCAAATTATACAAGTATCCAACGGATATGTGTTATGATAAAAATGTTTTGCGATACGATTTTCGGGGCAGAAGACCAATACAATTGGTCAATTTGTGTACATCGGGAAGGTGGTAATGATGGACGGGGTGGGGGAGGGGGTGGGGGATGTAGCCGTTTTCCACAGGTGTGTGTGGGGGGAGGGGGGTCCATCGCCCAAAATAGGGGAGAGGTTTAATTCCCCTCCCCCCTCCCCCTCCCCCCCAACAAATTAATAAATAAAAAATAGGGGGGAGATAACGTTCGCAGGTTTTTATTATGTAACAGCTCAACATATACCAGTTTAAAAAATACACAATGATCCCTTCATTGTACAATACTTCATTTGGAGATCGTCGTGCAGTTTGTGATACAAGCTCAATATTTGACGCAGAGACCAATAATGCGTCACGATCCGTTCATTTTGCGATACAAGCAACGAAATAACCATAAATATAGCTTTAAAGGACAAGTAACACCTCGAAAAAGCAAAATGGCTGCCGCAGCAAAGAGCGCCCGTTTAACGGGCGCCAACAGCTAGTCATATATACTAATACTCTAACGCTACGAGGGGGGTCGCCCGTGCGTTACCAATGGCGATTTCTAAAAACACATCTCCTCTTTTCCCGGCCCTTCTCGATCGCCGCGACCCGGACGGGTCGACGGGCCGGGTCTCGGAGTACCTCCCGTTTGCATTCCCGACTCCCGGCGAGGTCGGGATCGACGTCCAGATGGCCCCGAAGTTCCTCTAATTTATTCATTATTCATGACGCGCGAGTCCCCATCGATTTGATAGAGTCGCTTGGATAAGTACTAGCCATCATTCCCGCGCGACCGAGCTTCTCTTTTCGTTGAGCGCCACCCTTTCGCCGGATTTGTAGATATCGGGCTTATGAATAATCATGAGGTAGGGTCTAGGACGCTCTCGCCAAGGCTGTATTGACACAGTTAATTGGTCTTGTGGTCGCTTTATACACTGAATCGAGCTCATGAAATCGCATGGATAAGACCAACCTATGCCTTGGCGTGTCGTTAACGGCGAGCGCATTCCTTTCGAGCGATTAGTATCTGTGGCTCATTTGGAACGGACGCTCTCGCCAAGGCTGTATTGACACAGTTAATTGGTCTTGTGGTCGCTTTATACACTGAATCGAGCTCATGAAATCGCATGGATAAGACCAACCTATGCCTTGGCGTGTCGTTAACGGCGAGCGCATTCCTTTCGAGCGATTAGTATCTGTGGCTCATTTGGAACGGGGGAGAGGGCCTATTTACATAGCGATTATAGTCTTTACACCGCTAATTGGTTTGTGGCGAGTTTCCACACTGAATCGCGCTCATAAAATTGCATGGATATAGGCTACCTATGCCGTGGCGTGCAAGAGAGCTACATTAACACCGAGCGCATTCCAGTCGACTGATTAGAACGTATGTGGCCTTCATGGCCGGGGTCCTCGGTAGAGAGAGATTATTTACATAGCGATTAGTCCTGGCGGGTTTCGACACTGAATTGATAACATGTGGATAGTGAGTACCGATTTAACCACGGAGCAGCTCGCTACACTATTTACTTGATAAATGAGATAGCATGGCAAATCCGAGGATATTTGTTTGGGAGATGGTGAAGAGAGTTTTTGCAAATGGTAGGGAAAATTTTAAAAAATAAGTTTTTCCAAATTGTATATAGAGGAAAAGACATTTTGTACACGAAGCTGTGTCTATTAATTTTAGTAGCTTTCGGGGATTTTCATACGAATTCGGTGTAATGGTAAGACCCGTATAGGAACAGCAAACTCAAGCATATCTTGCAAGAATAGTCAATAATAATCAATGCATTTAGATACTCTCGGCTTCGGAGAAATGGGGACGGGTTTCATTAGCACTGTGTGAGCCTAATAGTACAGGCGACTTGCTGGAATACTCCCTTAGAAGGTGGAAAATGTGCATTCCTTTTGATTTATAAACAAAACAGGATACAGAAATGTTTAGAGTTTTCTCAGGGAGCCGGTGTTACTCAAGAAATGACGCAATTTATAATATATTTACAATATTCACTAACTTAAAAAAAGAGGAAAAAGATGGGGTTTTGTGTATCAAATTATTCATGTTTCATATTTAATTGAATTCAAACAAATCTGTTCAGATAACCGTCATTCTGCGATAAGATTTTCGAGGCCGAGAACAAGACAATTGGTTAATTTATGTAAAACGGGGATGTTGGTGATAAGCAGGGGCGCCGGGGGATGTGGGGGAGTGGGGGTGGGGTCGGGGGATGTTACTGTTTTCCACCGTGGACGGGGGGGGGGGGGGGGGGGGGGGAGGGGGCGGGGGGGGGGGCATCGCCAAAATAGGGGAGGGGTATTCTTGCCCAAAATACGGGTGTGTGTGGGGAGAGATAACTTAACGCAGTTTTTAACTTTGAAAGCAAGGAGTCATGAGGGGGAGGGAATGCATCGTTGACCGGGAACACTTGATGTGGGAGGGGGGGGGGGGGGAAGCAAGGAGGCGGGGGGGGGGGGTGGGGTAACTGTTTTCCGAGGCTTTCTATTAGGCGGGGAATGGGGGTATGCATCAGCAATAATAGAGGTTGCTTAATTATCGGCCAACATTGGATGGAGGGGTTCACCGTTTCGCGGGTGTATTGTGTAAGTGGGGAAGGGGGGGGGGGGGGGGGGGTGTGTGTTCCATAGCATACAATTGCATCAAAATGGTTCAATGGTTTGATAGAATAAACAGCAACAAATTAGCTAGAAGTACGTGTATACATCTAGGGATAGGTTCAGTATTAGTATCATTGTTATGATTTGGTTATAATAACTGATAATAATATGTTTGGTTTTATTTTGTTGTAAGGAACTGTTGATACAATACAACGCATGGTTTTGATTATTCTTAATCTTCTGAATTATTTCCAATACCGTGTGCATAAGTGATGATTTTCACGGGGTGAAAAATTAAATCAGCAAAAAACTAAAAACAGGTTCACAGGATAAAGAAATGATACAAATTTTCCCCAGGAGCTTGATCCTCAAGAAATTACGCAATTTATATCTGTATGATATTCAAGCACGTGAAAAAAAGGTGGGGTCTCGAATTAGTATCCAAACGGATATGTGTTATGATAAAACTGTTTTGCGATACGATTTTCGGGGCAGAGACCAAGACAATTGGTTAATTTGTGTACATCGGGAGGTGGTATTGATGGACGGGGTGGGGAGGGGGTGGGGGATGTAGCCGTTTTCCACAGGTGTGTGTGGGGGGAGGGGGTCCATCGCCCAAAATAGGGGAGAGATTTAATTCCCCCTCCCCCCCCCCCCACAAAAAAAAATAATAATAATAATACAAATAAATAAATAAATAAATACAAAATAAATAAATAAATACAAAATAGGGGGAAGATAACCGTTCGCAGGTTTTTTTAATTATGTAACAGCTCAAAATATACCAGTTTTAAAAAATACACAATGATCTCTTCATTGTACCAATACTTCATTTGGAGATTGTCGTGCAGTTTGCGATACGAGCGCAATATTTGGCGCAGAGACCGATAATGCGTCACGATCCGTTCATTTTGCGATACAAGCAACGAAATAGCCAAAAATATAGCTTTAAAGGACAAGTAACACCTCGACAAAGCAAAATGGCTGCCGCAGCAAAGAGCGCCCGTTTAACGGGCGCCAACAGCTAGTCTACACTCAGTAATACTCTAACGCTACGAGGGGGGTCGCGCGTGCGTTTCCAATGGGCCATTTCTAAAACCACATCTCCTCTTTTCCCGGCGCTCCTCGATCGCCGCGACCCGGACCGGTCGACGGGCCAGGTCTCGGAGCTCCTTACTGTCGCATTCCCGACTCCGGGCGCGGTCGGGATCGACGTCCAGATGGCCCCGAAGTTCCTCTAATTTATTCATTATTCATGACGCGCGAGTCCCCATCGATTTGATAGAGTCGCGTGGATAAGTACTAGCCATCATTCCCGCGCGACCGAGCTTCTCTTTTCGTTGAGCGCCACCCTTTCGCCGGATTTGTAGATATCGGGCTTATGAATAATCATGAGGTAGGGTTTCGGACGCTCTCGCCAAGGCTGTATTGACACAGTTAATTGGTCTTGTGGTCAGTTTATACACTGAATCGCGCTCATAAAATTGCGTGGATATAGGCTACCTATGCCGTGGCGTGCAAGGGAGCAACATTAACACCGAGTGCATTCCAGTCGACTGATTAGAACATCTGTGGCCTTCAGGGCCGGGGTCCTCGGTAGAGAGAGATTATTTACTTAGCGATTAGTCTCTGGGTTTCGACACTGGTTTGTGGTGAGTTTCCACACTGAATCGCGCTCATAAAATTGCATGGATATAGGCTACCTATGCCGTGGCGTGCAAGAGAGCTACATTAACACAGAGCGCATTCCAGTCGACTGATTGGAACGTATGTGGCCTTCAGGGCCGGGGTCCTCGGTAGAGAGAGATTATTTACATAGCGATTAGTCCTGGCGGGTTTCGACACTGAATTGATAACATGTGGACAGTGAGTACCGATTTAACCACGAAGCAGATCGCTACACTATTTACTTGATAAATGAGATAGCGTGGCAAATCCGAGGATATTTGTTTGGTCGATGGTGAAGCGAGTTTTACAAATGGAAGGGGAAACTAAAGACATTTTGTACACGGAGCTGTGACTATTAATTTTTAGTAGGTTTTGAGGATTTTCATGCGAATTCGGTTTACTGGTATCACCCGTTTATGAACAGCAAACTCAATTATATCTTGCAAGAGTAGTCAATAATAATTGAGGTAATTAGATACTCCTTGCTTTCAAAGAAATGGGAACAGGCGGCTGGCTGAAATACTCCCTTCGGAGTGGAAATGAGCACATTATGTGCAGAAACGATGTCAATGTGTATCCATTAACCGAGGTAATAATAATCGTGTATGAGCTATGAGCCTTGCTATGAGCTACGGGAATAGCGCTATATAAATCACAGTTATTATTATTATTATCATTTTAATTTGGTTATATAACTGATTATACTATGTTTGGTATTATTTTGTTGTAGGGTGAGATGATTCAATATTGTAATTTGTATTATTTATTCTTAATTATTCTAACTTATATCCAATACCGCGTGCATTAGTGATTATTCACGGGGTGACTGCATTAAAACAAAAATAAATGATGGTTGACAGGATAAAAAATGCTTTTCTCTCGAAGCTTAATTGCTCCTGAGAAATGACGCAATTGATATCTTTATACTATTCAAGCACTTGAAAAAAAGAAAAGGATGGGGTCTTGAATTCACTTTGTATTCTAACGAATAATAATCAATGCATTTAGATACTCTCGGCTTCAGAGAAATGGGAACGGGTTTCATTAGCACTGTGTGAGCCTAACAGTACAGGCGCCTTGCTGGAATACTCCCTTCGAAGGTGGAAAATGTGCATTCCTTTTGATTTATAAACAAAACAAAATAAGGCTGACAGGATAAAGAAATGTTTAGAGTTTTCTCCGGGAGCCGGTGTTACTCAAGAAATGACGGAATTTATAATATTTGTACAATATTCACTAACTTAAAAAAGAGGAAAAAGATGGGGTTTTGAGTATCAAATTATACATGTTTCATATTTAATTGAATTTAAACAAATCTGTTCTGATAACCGTCATTCTGCGATAAGATTTTTGAGACCGAGACCAAGACAATAATTGGTTAATTTATGTACAACGGGGATGTTGGTGATAAGCAGGGGCGCCGGGGGATGTGGGGGGGGGGGGGGTGTTGGGGGCGGGGGATGTTACTGTTTTCCACCGTGGGCGGGGGGGGGGGGGGGGTATCGCCCAAAATAGGGGAGGGGTATTCTTGCCCAAATTACGGGTGTGTGTGCGGGGTGGGGAGGGGGGGGGGGGGGGGAGAGATAACATAACGTACTTTTTTATTTTGAAAGCAGGTAGTCATGAGGGGGAGGGCTACTTTACAAAATGCATCGTTGACCGAGAACACTTGATGGGGGGGGGGGGGGGGGGGTAACTGTTTTCCGAGGCTTTCTATTAGGCGGGGAACGGGGTATCCATCACCAATAATAGAGGGTGCTTAATTATCGGCCGAAATTGGGTGGAGGGGTTCACTGTTTCGCGGGTGTATTGTGTAAGTTGGGAATGTGGGGGGGGGGGGGGGGGGTGTGTTCCATCCCATATAATTGTATCAAAATGGTTTAAACTACAGTTTGATAGAATAAACAGCAACAAATTAGCTATAAGTACGTGTATAAATCTAGGGATAGGTTCAGTATTAGTATCATTGTTATAATTTGGTTATATAACTGATTATAATATGTTTGGTTTTATTTTGTTGTAAGGAACTGTTGATACAATACAATGCATGGTTTTGATTATTCTTAATCTTCTGAATTATTTCCAATACCGTGTGCATAAGTGATGATTTTCACGGGGTGATTGCGGACCCATTTTGATATATAATGCAGCAAACAACTAAACAAAAGAGGTTTACAGGATAAAGAAATGATACAAATTTTCCCCGGGAGCTTGCTCCTCAAGAAATTACGCAATTTATATCTGTATGATATTCAAGCACTTGAAAAAAAGGTGAGGTCTGGAATTATCAAATTATACAAGTATCCAAACGGATATGTGTTATGATAAAACTGTTTTGCGACACGATAATAGGGGAGAGGTTTAATTCCCCCTCCCCCCGTCCCCTCCCCCCCCCCAAAAAAAAAAAAAATAAATAAATAAATAATAATAATAATAAATAAATAAATTTAAAAAAGGGGGGAGATAACCGTTCGCAGGTTTTTATTATGTAACAGCTCAAAATATACCAGTTTAAAAAATACACAATGATCTCTTCATTGTACCAATACTTCATTTGGAGATCGTCGTGCAGTTTGTGATACAAGCTCAATATTTGACACAGAGACCAATAATGCGTCACGATCCGTTCATTTTGCGTTACAAGCGACGAAATAACCATAAATATAGCTTTAAAGGACAAGTAACACCTCAAAAAAGCAAAATGGCTGCCGCAGCAAAGAGCGCCCGTTTAACGGGCGCCAACAGCTAGTCTACATTCAGTAATACTCTAACGCTACGAGGGGGGTCGCGCGTGCTTTACCAATGGCGATTTCTGCAAGCCTATCTCCTCTTTTCCCGGCCCTCCTCGATCGCCGCGACCCGGACGGGTCGACGGGCCGGGTCTCGGAGATGCTCCCGTTTGCTTTCCCGACTCCCGGCCTGGTCGAAATCGGCGTCCAGATGGCCCCGAAGTTCGTCTAATTTATTCATTATTCATGACGCGCGAGTCGCCATCGATTTTAAAGAGTAGCCTGGATAAGTACTAGCTATCATTCGCGGGCGACCGAGCTTCGCTTTTCGATGAGCGCCACCCGTTCGCCGGATTTGTAGATATCGGGCTTATGAATATTCAGAAGGAA
>JBAMJV010001120.1:10000-37278 GCA_037951105.1 Echinarachnius parma | reverse complement strand
GTAATTGTCTTCTTTTAACACAATCATCATGGGTAGAGCGAATCCCCCTTGACACATCACCTAACTGTACACTGTTCTCCGACAAACTCTTCTTCTACGTATCCACTGAAGCATCGCGACAGTACACAATGTTGTCATTCATACCATTACCTCTCTTTTTCTTAATATTATTTGAATTAAATTAACGTATACGACGTTAGTCATATTTTGATGCCGTTTCACTTGTTTTCTTTCGTTAGATCCAGCATGGGTTGACCGAATCCTCCCCGACTCCCCTCCAAACCGCGTCCCGTTCTCCAACAAACTCTTCTTCAACGAATCACAGAACGCCACGATGACGTGTCTGACTAACGGCTCACCCCGAGCGACGATCACGTGGTACAGACAAGATGAAAACCGGCAGACCAGGCTCATCATAAGTAAGTCATTTTCACATTGTATGCTAGATTTCACAAAGGAGGGTTTATGCAAATCATGTTTATAATATTATATCGTCCTATGAAGTGCCACTTGCCATGCTTGTAGTCAAGTGAAAGGTGAAATCATATCTGTAATATCTATCTTAAACTAGAGTCACAAAGCAACAATCACTATCTGACAACACACGTACCTACATCTGGTGTATATATATATAGCAAATGTATAGCTTCAAACTTAAAACTATTGAGAAGTGTATATAATTCCTGTACAAGATGATATTATAAACTGGTGATCGATACTTTTCAATAACTATGGGTTTATATACACATACAGCTCCGTTGTGAATACGAGCTACTGCGTCTATATAGTTTGGTTGATAACTACCACTCCAATTTCGAAAGTGCCGGTATTCAAATAATAATCGGAGAGGAGGCACTCCTTTTTGGATCAAAGATAATCTTGTTTTCAGACAAAATTATTTGATATTCAGGCCAATCATCTAAACAAAAATGCGTGTTTCTTATGAACATGAAATCGTACATTTGACGGGTTGTACTTTATACTAAATTGTACGTTATCCTCAAAAAAATGTTCCCTGTTTGACATGATTTCAAACAATTCCCCATAATAACATTTGAATAGTTGCAGATGATTATGGACATCAAATTCATTAATTGCATTATAAAAACGACGCTTTTCCGATTTGTAGCCCAATGACTTTACAAACGATATCGCACAAGCATGATAGAGGGGTGCTTTTATGTTTGATATAACAATTGATTTAGAAAGTAGAGAACCTAGTAACACATGAAACTATCAAACGCGGGTAATAATTGGGCCTTAAATCACCATTAAATGTTCATCGCTATGGACATAGCGAAGGACGGACAGAATCCATCTCCTAGATGTACCGTACGCGCCTGTGTCGACGTAGAAGAGCTATTCTATAATAGTATAGGACATGACAGAGTATGCCTTTAAGCCCAACTCCATCGGTGAGACACTGATGAAATATCGAAAGAATTCTCCCGATCCTCAAGTAGGATACAGCCAGAGAAGTTACCATGATAACTAACCTTACCGTTCATCTGAAAATAGATGGTTGTAGTGGGTTGGATTAGTGTGGGCATTGATTGAGCTGCCATGGTGAGGGATATTTACCTTTGACCGATTATATCACCATTATCTCTCCCGGAAAAAAAAAAAAAAATTCGATCATGCAATTGGTCCGTACAGCAGCTACAGAATGATGTATCTCTTTGCCATGCTTATGAGGAAGATAATTGAATTCATGGTATATGATATTCAAAATAAGTAACGTGAAATATACATTTCATTGTAGTTCGTGCATTTATGGTGACGATGGTCTGAGAGCAAAAATGTAAGCAACGATGAAGGAGAGCAATGATAAAGGTAGCCTATAAGCAGGGAGACAAATAATTACACCGATCCTCGATAGGAAGAGGCCAAAATGAGGGAACAGAACATACGTTGTTTTGTCCGGACGCTTATTCATTCGACATCATGTCAGCAAAGACACATCATCTTTGCAGACGAAGTAAATCATACATGTTTGCGGATGAAATGGTTATGGCTTGGAAGGGCAATAGTTTTCATGAATTGTACCTCAAACGCGGATCATTGCTCATATATGAATAGAGAGACGTTCATGCATAATTTGGCGTTCAATCGTCCCGATCTATGCCCGGGGGGAGAGCGATAAGCGGTATAGTAGGGAATGTATATAATGGAAGGGGCACCCCCCCCCCCCTCCACACACACACACACACACACACACACACACACACACCACACACACACACACACACACACACACACACACACACACATACACACACATACACACACACACACACACACACACAAACGCACACGCACACACACACGCACACGCACACACACACGCACACGCACACGTACACACACACACACACACACACACACGCACGCACACACCCATAACACACACGCACACACACATTCATTTTATTTATCATAAAAGCCTGTTTATCGATTTATTAACTCTGCGCAAGCAAAAAGTTGAAATATTATTTGTACTCGTCAACACACTATTAATATGCTTATCACTTTGGCACAAGTTTTCCTGTGAAACGTACATTATGTTCATTTCGTGTATATTAATTTTTGTGGTAGCAGAAGCCGAATTTCCCACGTTTAGGGGTCATTTTGGAGAGGACAGTGGCATATATATATAAAACCGATGTTTTTAGTTGCGCAATAAGTATTATATTTATCATTTCGATTTGTTTTCCACAAAATGGTAGAGGGAAGCGATATGAGGAGCAGTAATTATGTCCTAACTATGACCGGCTACAATAGGTGCCTTGCTATGGGGACACCAATAACCGAACGCAAATTTTCAAAATCTGAATACAAAGAGTATCATGGTCGTAGTCATCATATCACCACCACCACCACCACCATCATCATCATCGTCATCATCATCATCATCATCATCATCATCATCATCATCGTCGTCGTCGTCGTCGTCATCGTCATCATTGTCATCATTTAATGTTGTACATTAAGTATATAGGTATATATGACCCTAATATGCTGCTGACTATACTAACTAATACTATTATAGTATTGTACAATTCCATTCAATTCAGTTTAATTCAATTCAGTTCAATTGAATTTCAATTCAATTCATTCGATAATTCATTCGATTCATTCAATACATTCAATTTAATAATTAATTTAACTCAATTCAATTCAATTCAACTAAATTCAACTCAATTCAATTCAATTCAACTAAATTGAACTCAATTCAATTCAATTCAACTCAACTCAATTCAATTCAACCCAACTCAATTCAATTCAACTAAATTCAATTCAACTCAGTTCAATTCAATTCGATTCAACTCAATTCGGTTTAACTCAACGCAATTCATTTCAATTCGATTCAATTCAAATCAATTAAATAAATTAAACTAAATTAAAGGGATCTAGTAGAATTGTCCAAATTCACAAAACTTCATTAGAAATCTATAGTGTTTCTTTCATACCTTGTATGCGTATTACCTATAGAAGCATGGAATAGGTTTTGGTTTGTCAAATTTCCCTTCCGTTAGAAAGATACGATTGAAGTGTTTTTCTAACAATGTCCACTGGATAGTCATAATTAACTGTGTACAAAGTCAGTGCTATGAGTTAGCAAATATCTCTTTGCACTTTTGCTCATTACACGGCCATACAACATCCAAACTTTTGGAGTGGTGGTACAGTACTCTGAGGGAGGGAGAATTGTATAGACAATGAGAAAGAAAGAGGCGGAGAGAGAGGGGAAGAAGGAGACAGGAAGAGACATACGAGACAAAAGAGAACGAGGGAAATATAAAAGGAAAGGGGGAGATGACACCAGTTCTGAATGACAAACGGTGAGAAAAAGTCCAGATGCATTGATTATATAGATAACAAAACAAATAAAAATGAATAACTAATTGGTTTGGCAATTTTACAAATACGTATCAATCGAGATCGCATTTTCGTACAACTCCTATATACTCCCCACCCCCGCGTTTGATGCTCAAATTGCTCGTTATGAAAATAGTATATTTTGGAAATAAACCAACTGGCAAATATAATGCACACGTTATTTACATTGAGTTGGGCTGAGTTTTATGTTTTATTGTACAAACTTTCAAAATACACATTGATATTTTGTTTTGCCTTAGCCGAGGTATCATAATATAAGTTTGAAAACACATTTTAATTAAAACTGAACACTTTACCAATTTATCATTCATTCATTATACATGATTGTTTTAAAAACGTAAATGATGTACGTGTCAAATTTATAATTAAACAATAGTTTGAGGAAAATGTGTTTATTATTCAAACTTTCAAATACAATATACACATTATTATTTTGTCTATAGCCAACAACTTTGAAATATGGTATGAATTAGCGTTATCAAGCAATTATTAAACTTATACAAGTCATGTACCTTTAATGGTTAACTGGACTTTGCAATTCTGGTATAATTATCACTTTGCCTCTGCCCCATCAAATCCCCCTATTATACAGTAATCTATCATCTAGATATCACTCTGCGTTTTGTTTCGATAACAATTTCCTCGGTTCTTGTATAAATTAACTTCCATATCGGTCTTTATAATCATAATTGTCATAATCGACAGATAAGTTGTGCCTGATTCACATGATTCAGAACGAGTCGAAATAGACGAAAAGACACACTGTAGAAGACTGGAGCGGCGATTGAATAAAAGAGACTTTACTAGTTTTGTAATCCAGATACCAAGCTAGAGGAAATGGCGGGAAGACATGATGTTCTTTTCGCGTTGCTTCTTGGTTTACTTTTCCACATTAGACCCAGTGTGCAAGGTAAAATGAATTGTTGATGTTTTTTCTTTTTCTTTTTCGTTTCCTACAAAATATTCATTTGTGTGCGCATTTATGATGTGGTTGTAAATGTTTTCAAATATGGGATGTATGTGTGTGTAGGTGTGTGTGTGTGTGTGTGTGTGTGTGTGTGTGTGTGTGTGTGTGTGTGTGTGTGTGTGTGTGTGTGTGCATGTGTGATTATGTGTGTGATCTCATTTTATTCTGTTATAGCGTTGTGCTCCTATAATATATAAATGATTTCGTATACTATGCTTTTTTGTTCACAGTACTTCAATTATGTTATCATTGTATACTTTCACGTGTGAATCAAACACAAGAAAAGAAAACAGCTCGTGTACTCTGAACATGATTTAGGTCTAAATGTTGTCATGAAATTAAAAAGGTGTTTTAAGTGGATAATAAAGTTTTACTTTTAATGGCGTAACAGAAAATTATGGTTTCGCAATTACCTTTCCCGTGCATATAGGGAAACTATAGTGGGAATAGAAACGCAAATCATTTAAAAGCAAGTTTACTTATTGGTCAAAATAAGTTTAACAGCTTGAACTGTTATTTCCCTTTAACACCTATATATATTTCAAAGATTGCGCAAGACCAACAAACCTACGGAGCAACGTGGTCATATCCCCGGACCAGACCTCGTACGGGACTTGGTACGCGTACACGGCTTTGTGCGATGCGGGATACGATTTGGCGGGACCAACTGCTTGCTACTGCTACCCTGGCGATGGCTCGCCCGATTACTGGGATCCGGACCCATCGCTTACATCATGCACGGAAGTCGCAAGTAATAGTCATAATCATAACTATAGTTTAGGGCTTGCTCGCTTGCCTGGAGCAAGTGAAAATCAGTTGTAATACTAATTTGAATGAACAGTGCAGTTCAAATAATTTAGTCAAACATGAATGATGAAGAAACGCATATCTGAATTTGATGTAAAAATAGTCGGACTGCAACTTATTTCTCAACGTTTTCTTATGTTAAATCATTAATTTCTCATGAATTTGATTTATAACAATGACGCAATCAATGATGTGCCTAAATCGGGCAAGTATAACGCTCGATTTTAGGCAAGGGCGACCATAAATTTAATAAGATATTATATTAGTTACTTGCCCGAGTGTGCAATTCAAAAATACAATGTTTGTCGAGCCGTGTAGTATCATCATGTATAATATTTCTTACTCTTTTCAATCCAAATATTATCATTGTAGACTTTCAGATTTGTTTTGTTTATGTATAGTCTTGTTTGTGTAAAGTTATGCCCTCGTGTATTGTCTATGTTCATTTATTGATTCATATTCATTTAGTTATATATTTATTTTGCATTTATTTATTCATGTATTAATTTGTTCTAACTCATAATTTGTGTTCTGTTCATAAATACCACCACATTATATATTTAATATGTGTTAATTATCGATTTAAAATACTTTTATTTAGAACCACGTTATAGGAATGTACTCACAATACTACCACTACTACTACTACTACTACTACTACTACTACTACTACTACTACTACTACTACTACTACTACTACTACTACTACTACTACTACTACTACTACTACTACTACTACTACTACTACTACTACTACTACTAGTACTATACTTATAATACTTATAATAATAATAATAATTATATAATAATGGTATTCATTCAGCAAGCAAAATGTCACATTCGCATCTACAAGCTGAATTGCAGAGGCATGTACCATAAAATACAGCTGTATTTACAAACATCAACATATTATAGCAAAGACGAAATACGCAAAAAGTCTACATCTCTTCGTTTTTCGTTGCAACAATCTAGACAATATTTTTTATATTTGAAGGTAAAAAATAAATTGCGTGTGACACAGGGCCCAATTTTCATCTTGTTAAGGTTGTCAGAGACCTGGAAATTTGAGCAGCAACGTGATGATCACCCCAGACCAGTCTTCGTACGATGTCTGGTCTGCCTTGACGATGTCATGTGCCCCTCGGTACAATCTGAGCGGACCGTCTACAATCTACTGCTACGATGATTCACCTGCTTACTGGTCTCCAGATCCGTCAACGTCACGATGCGTCTTTGATGGTAATTCAAATGAATAATATAGATTGTTAATTTTTCTTTTCGACAATTATCCTGATGTGTGTATTCCTCTGGCAAAGCTAAGAGATGGCTGTGTTTGCCTTGCCCCCCCCCCCCCCCCCTCCTCCCCCTTGACGGAAATCTTGATTCCAGTATGTTCTTATTCGAGTGAAATTATGAGAAAGTACTTTTTTTATCAACATTGTTACTATTGTAATAATGGTATTGGTGCTCCCATGGGAAACATTGTCATCTTTGTTCTGTTTATATGGGCTCTGACTTCGCCTCTGAAACAGGGGCGTAGCTACACGGGGCCTGTGCGCCCCCCCCCCCCCCCAAAGTGGCCCCATCAACAAAGCATACTTATGGGGGAAACTTAACAAAATAAATTGGGAACATTGTATAATTATTAGGGTAAATATAATAATTGTTGCTTGCCATGTAAGAACCTGTGCCATCTGATGAAAATGCAACCCTTGGTACCCACACTGAAAAATATTTAGCTACCACAGCCCTGGTCACAATGAAACCCGCGATGATTTTGTTGTACCTGTAGCCCTATCAAGCCCAGGGGGGGGGGGGGGGGGGGGGGCTCATTGAGCCCCCCTACCATACTTTACATCACCGCTTAGTAACAGGTTACCATTGACTGAAATTAATTTCCCGGAGAATTCTTTTGTTTTTCTTTGTTTAAAATAGAGAATGCCGCAAAACAATGAAAATAATAAGAATTATAACAAATGATGTTTTGATGTATTTGTATGATATTTTTTAGATTTAAAACTGCTTATGGGGTTTCTCATGATGTCTACAAGCATTTAGAAATGACACATCTTACTTTGGATGAGGTAAACATGGTACAAATTGAAGAAATTGCATACACACATTATTATGCACTGTAATGTGTTTGCTACCTCATCTGAAGGTCACCTCCCCAATTATTTTGCGGACATAATGGGCCCCTAAAACCCATCAAATACCACAGAAATGTCATGATCTATGTTCAAGAAGATGTAATCTTGGATTATTATGCTGAAAAGTTCAATTTGCCTACAGAAATCAGTCCATCTGGCAAAAACAGCTCAGTAATGTCAGAATTAAGAGCACTCTATTGTTTTTCATCATATTATCGTAGATAGCGCCCTCATATGGTAGAACTAGTAGAGCTTGACCTACTTGGCATGTGTGCCAAATATAAAAGTGGTCGCTCCAATAATATAGAAATTGGAGAGGGGGGGGGGGGGGGGGGCTATGAGCCCCCCTTGGGCATGGGAACGCCAAAATAGCTTGGGCTTGATAGAGTCAAAGGAGCAACCTATGCGTCAAGCGGTTTGCTCCTTTTCAAAGGTGAAAATTGACCCCTTTTTTTAAAGTGTGCATAATTATGAACAGTGCCAGTGTAACGACCAGGTCGAAAGCTTCAACAACTGCTGCAATGATTTCTGGATCTCTGCACCACAGACCAATTTTGAACACAATTGTATTATTAGTGATCGGTTAGTCGGTCAGTTGGATAAATGATTGATTGATTGATTGATTGATTAATTGATTGATTGATTGATTGATTGATTGATTGATTGATTGATTGATTGATTGATTGATTGATTGATTGATGGATGGATGGATGTATGGATGAATGGATGGATGAATGGATGGATGGATGGATGGATGGATGGATGGATGGATGGATGGATGGATGGACGGACGGACGGACGGACGGACGGACGGACGGACGGACGGACGGATGGATGGATGGATGGATGGATGGATGGATGGATGGATGGATGGATGATTGGTTTATCGATCGAGGTCTATCAATGCTGGTGATATATTAATCAATCAACCGAATTATTGTGTTTGGTTGATTGAACGATTGTTCGGAAACTGACCTTGCTGACTGAGTATGATGCCTCCGAAGACTTGTATGTGTCTGAATAGAAAGGAAGGTTTAATCAATTGAAAATTAAGTTGTATAACTATGATAGAGGTATATAGAATCTTCGAACCATTTCCTATGTATTTCATTTATAATTTATCCTACAGAGTTTTCGTGCAAGGATAAGTGTTTTGATAAGTACAACAGTAGTCTGGTCTGCCAGTGTAACACCGAGTGCGGCACATATGGAAACTGCTGTCCAGACTATGAATCGCTGTGTTTCTGTAGTTTTTGTTTCAACTATTTTGTTTTTGTGTTTACTTTTGTTTTATGTGTTTCTTTGTTTGAAAAAAGAAGAAATCCTCTCCTATTTTTTTTTTTCATGTCCGTATCGTTGTAATGACAATACATTTTAAAATGTGAAACATGAATATAAATCAAATGTAGCTGTTCAATAGAATGCGAAAATAACATAGTCGTGATTATTGAATTAAAATGAATAAAGGAAATCATTACAATTAAATGGATGTAAACATTGAAAAAACATAAATTTGAGGATACAGTCAGAACAGTTCTTCTTTCATCAGCCATGCATGCGGCGTGCATGATAGGGATCAAGAAATATGAAGTTAGTATACGACACGTGAACGGGACTTTTCTTATATGAGAACAATTAATTGGTTCGATTGATTTACAGTATACGTGGTTATTTCTCCATTTGCATATTTATGGTAATTTATGTAAATAGGATCATAAAATTCACACTTTTGCCCATAAATCTTGAGAGTAAAACATAAATTGCGTGTGACACACGGCCCAATTTTCATATTTTTAAGGGTGCCAGAGACCCGCAAATCTGAGCAGCAACGTGATGATCACCCCAGACCAGTCTTTGTACGATGTGTGGTCTATCTTGACGATATCGTGCCCCTCTGGTTACACTCTGACTGGACTAAATACTACTTACTGCTACCAACCATACCACGGTTCACTGTTCTGGGATCCAGATCCGTCACTACCACGATGCGTCTTTGATGGTAATTAAAATAAATAATAGATTATTAATTTTTCTTTTCGACAATAATGCTAATGTGTGTATTCCTCTGACAAAGCTAAGGGATGACTGCGTTTGCCCCCTTTGTTGGAAATCTTGATTTAAGTATGTTCCCATTCGAGTGAATTTTTGAGAAAGTACTGTTAGAGATAATAATTATCGTTCAAAATTGTACTTTTATCAATATAGTTACTATAATAATAAGGTATGGAATATGGATGCTCCCATGGGAAACATTGTCACCTTTGTTCTGTTTATATGGGCTCTGACTACGCCTCTAAAACAGGGGCGTAGCTACAGGGGGCCTGTCCCCCCCCCCCCCCAAAGTGCCCCCACCAAAAGCAATTGGCAACATCATATAATTATCAGGGTAAATATAATTTTTGCTTGCCAGGTAAGAACCTGTGCCATCTGATGAAAATGCACCACTTGGTACCCCACGGAAAAAAACCTAGCTACAGCCCCGGTGTGGTGCTAAATCCGTGACCTGCGAAATCCGTACCCAGTAGCAAATGCGCATGCGCTTAGACATTTGGAGGTGTGTCTTGCGAAAATCGTGACCATTATTCCCCATTATTACGTCGCAATTTCATGCTAATAACAAATTGACATTATGTTTTATCAAATTTTTAAATGGCGTGAATGGATTTTCTTAATCCAAGGTCGGGTTTTGACAACACTTTGTACTGCAAGGAGCCTCAAGGAGCCATTTTGCATGCTTTATTACAAATGGCATGAATGGGAACGAATTTCGCAGGCAATTTTCCCACAGGTGCGCATGCGCATTTGCGACTGCGTACGGATTTCGCAGTGCGTACGGATTTAGCGTGACACCGGTCGCAATAAAACCCACGATGAATTTGTTGTACGAAATGTACACTTTTCTGTCGTGGTTAAATTTCCTACGACATGAGAATTGTCGTGAAAGTGGAAGTGGTCAAAATTAAATTGTAGATGCTTTCACGACAGGAACATACATACAGACAAGTCAGAAATGTTGTGGTTATGTCGCAGTTATTCGCAGTTATATTGTATACGACACCAAACTGTTGGCATCCACAACTTGTCATTTTTCGTACGAATGTCGTACGATTGTTGTATGATGTAATCACGACACCAGTATATAAGACGAATATTCTGTGGATCGTCGTGGCATAAAGTATGGGAGTCCGAATTTCAAGCCACGACAGATTTTTCATCGTACGGCACCCATTTCTTAGTGCGACTGACGTACAACATCGCAACACAAGCAACAAAATCACCCAAATTGTCATCGTGAACCTGTTGTTAAAGGGATCTAGTAACTTTGTTGACATGTGCAAAAAGTGATGAAGGGTTGATGCAATGTATATTGTTGTTATCTCATATGTCCACAGGGTATTGTGTGAAAATTTCAAGTCAAATGGACATTGCATGGCCAAGTAATGAGCGAAAATGCAAAGTGATATTCACTGACTCACTGCACTCACTTTGTACACGGTAAGAAAAACTCCGGGGCAGTTTTTCTTATCCGAATACTTCAATCGTACATATCTTTGTAACGAAATGGAAATTTGAAAAAAAACCGAAACCTGTCCCATGATTTTATTGGTAATAAGAATACAACAAGGTATGATGAACCGCTAGAATTAAAATTTTATTTTGAGGATTTGGACAATGTTACTAAGTCCCTTTAAGCCGCCGCAGGTCCAATGTGAGATGGGGTGTGTTGTATAGAGAGTTGCGATTAATCGCAAAGTTGTGATTAATCGCAACTCTTTATGCAACATCCCCAGGGCTAACGCCACTGCACTGAAACTTCTAACAAAGTATAAATGCCGATAATTATATATGTTTCACCTTTTGTGTTTATGCTCTCCATCCTTTTAGCATACGCTATTCACATAGGCCCGAATTCTCATTAGTAGCACAACTTTAGTCTGGGCTAAAAACACGTAGCCTACCATTAACCCGTTTTGTACCTGTGGACCCATTGATAGTAGCCATTTGCCACCAGATATATAGGTTTTCCCATTCATTTTAACACTTTTGTCATTCAATTTCATTAATTCGTCATTCAAATTTCTCCCGAGGAACCACCAGAGCGGAAATCCCAACTTCATTTCGTCCTTTCGTCAATCAATTTAACACAATCACCACACAATTTAGTCATTAGGCACACATTTCGTCAATTGCAAATCAAATTCGTCGGTCACAGTTGCTGAACACATAAAAAGCGAAAGCAATTTCGTCAATTGGCAACCAATTTCGTCAAAACTCCATTCAAATTCGTCCTATGTATTTAGGAGGTAATTTTCTGTATAAATTGTCTTGATGTAATTGTTAAATTGTAACATTAATTATATAGGGGGTAACACACACACACACACACACACACACACACACACCACACACGCACACACACACACACACACACACACACACACACACACACACACACATACGTTTAAAACATATTTAAAATATATTTTTTGTATAGAAATATATGTAATGTTGTTATGTTTTGTTTTATATATTTTGTAAGAGATTTGAAGTAAATCAAACTGGACTTTTTATTTATTTTGTTTCATCTTGATTTGGAAATAAAACAAACAAACAAACAAACAAACAAACCACACACACATCACACATCACACACACACACACACACCACAACACACACACACACACGCACACACACACACACACACACACACACGCACAACACACACACACACACACACACACACACACACACACACACACACCACACACACACACACACACACACACACACACACACACACACACACACACACACTGGTTTTCCTGTCCCAACAAAAGGCTATACCACCTGACGAATTTGGAATGACAAATTCACGAAATTGTTTGCACAATGACGAATTTGAACTTAACATTCACCACCCGCTCAGTGGCCGAGACGAATTCCAATGACAATTGACGATTTTGAATGCGAAATATTTGAAATTGGTTGACCAATGACGAAATAGAATGACCATTAACGAAATTGAAGTTGGGATTTACGCTCTGTTGGTTTCTCGGGACGAAATTGAATGACGAATTAATGAAATTGCATGACAATAGTGTTAAAATGAATAGGAAAACCTATATTATAATTGTTTTCTTTTATTATCTACTCAATTCCTCTAGTTCTGCTTAGGCATCAGGACAATTGGCCCGTTGTCCTAATTCCTAAACAGAACTAGGCCCCATTGCAGAAAGAGATACAGATAGCCAAACAAGATCATAATCATAGGCGTACCTAGGAAAGGCGGTTTTGGGGGGTTCAACCCCCCCCCCCCCCCCCCCCCCCTTATAACATTTTTAACGGGTCTCGAGTTCACTTTTTAGCGGTCTCGACCATCATAACCAATGGTCTTGGCCCCGAGGAAACAACTTAAACAAATGGTATCGGTCTCGACCTCGAAATTTTTTGATGGATCCTGGTCCTCGGCTTCGAAAAGTTTTTTTTCGGCCAGCCCCCCCCCCCCCCCC
Source organism: Echinarachnius parma (assembly GCA_037951105.1). Lineage (NCBI taxonomy): Eukaryota > Metazoa > Echinodermata > Echinoidea > Clypeasteroida > Echinarachniidae > Echinarachnius > Echinarachnius parma. The sequence goes on along the minus strand of JBAMJV010001120.1, from coordinate 23,943 downwards.
CCCCCCCCCCCCCCCCCCCCCCCCCCCCCCCTCCTCCGCTGACATGACTGTCAACCAGTGTCGAAAATTGTTGAAGGATCTCGGTCTCGGCTTCGAACAATTTTGAAGCATCCTGGTCTCGGCTTCGAATTTTTGTTTACGGACACCCCCCCCCCCCCCCCCACCTTTATATACAACTGTCAACCAATGGTCTCGGTCTCCACCCCCCCCCCCCCCCCCCCATATAAAAAATCCTGGGTACGCCTATGTGTTAAATTAATATAGTTTGGTTTGTCAAATGATATTTAATAACTAGAACAATTGGATTAACCCGATATAATATCGATTTTTCGTTTTCATTTTGCTATTTAAAGGGTGCCAGAGACCCGCAAATCTTAGCAGCAACGTGATAATCACCCCAGACCACTCTTTGTACGATGTCTGGTCTGACGTGGCGATATCATGTCCCCCTGGGTACTATCTGACCGGATCGTCTACAATCTACTGCTACGATGATTCACCTGTTTACTGGTATCCAGATTCGTCACTGTCACGATGCGTCTATAATGGTGATTCGAATGAATGATATATTTAATATTAATTTACTTGTTGATAATTATATTATTGTGTTTATTCATATAATCGGACAAAACAAGGTTATGAGGATATGATTGTTACAGGAAAAGAGCTATTTCAACAGTTCAACATTGTAAAATGTAATAGATATAACAACCATGACAACTGAATTACTGAAATACTATCGATTTCCGTTTATATTATTTTATTATTATGATTACAGTATTATATTACCATTCTTTCCATGGTGGATCCGCATGTAATATTGTGTTGTTGTTGTTGTGGGTTTGTTTGTCCTCAGGTCCTGAAGTTACTACTGTTGTTGCTACAACTGCACGTGACTCACAAGGTATAACGATTATACACGTACATACCGTAATACAAATAAAATATACAATACAATAGAAACAGGATACTGTTTCATTTTAGTCAACATGTTTCATAGTAGTAAGTGTGAAATATTTTATATCTAATTAAAGAGGACAACATCCTCTACCAGCTGGCACGACTAAACACTGTCAATTAATAATAACAAGGTATGTGTTCGCAAAAAGCAGACACGCATTAAAGATGTTAAAGGGGTAGTACAAGAGGGCGCTTTCTAAAAAGGCATTGGTTTCAACCATTTTTCATACAAAATTATGCATGTGATGTTTTATTGAAATAATGATTAAATAGAGAGATCATTAACAACTATTTAAAAAACACTTTTGAAAATGTTGAAAAAGTGCAAGGATTTTTTTAATTAAAAAAAAAAATCATCTAATTATTTGGGCCCCAAATAATTATAAGATCAGATATATTTATTGATATTTCAGCCGTTTCTGGGTCGATTTTGACCAAATAAAGTTTATTCTGCCATTAAAATTGCATGTTCTCTCAAATTCGACACTCAGTGTTTCATTACCTCACAACAAAATTGTGATGTGCAGCGCCCTCTCTACCAAAACTAAAATACCCCTTTAAGTATTCAACACCCAAACGAAAAAAGCCCGTCAATCAAAACATACGTGTATGGTACATACATTTGTGAGGGGATCGAGGGATGTTTCCCGCAAGGTTGTAATATGTGCTTGGATTTTATGTGTATATTAAGAGACTTTTTACGAAAGATGTAACATGTTATGTTGTGTTTTAGAAGTCACCTTTTTGGCAAGTTAACACAATCATTTCTTAATTTAACAAAAGTCTAATAAAGAGAAAAAACATACAAATGGAAGCACTGGCGTAAATCTGTCCGGAAAACACAATGCATTGGGGGGTCGAGCAATTGTTCACAAACGGTTTGTGAACAATTGCTCGACCCCCCAATGCATTGTGCTTTCCGAACAGATTTACGCCAGTGAATGGAAGTGACTTATAGTTATTAGGATAGTTTTGTTTCAAAAGGACCGTGCTATTTAAACAATTATACTCGGTTTTGGTTTCTGTACCTCTTCACGACTATGCGGACATGAACAAAAACACATTTACAGTAGAGAGAACAGTAACACTAAAAACTATTAAAAACGCAAACAAATATGCTTGTATGTATACTTGCATGATATTAAACAATATTATATTGTTAAAATACAAAGCATGCTTTGATGCACCAAAAGCGGATAGTACACTTTTCAAAAAATAATAAAACAAGCACACACACAAACAATCAAACACATAAACAAATACTTAATCAAACAACCAAACGACAAACGAAAGAATGATGAAAAGATTGTGTTTCTTTGTATCGTACCCACAGAAACTGAGCTGGTCTGTGACAGTACATCAATGACACTGATCATGGCCAGATCTCTGCTCCACGTCAATGATGACGGGGGCGACGTCCACTTTAAAGACGAGTCGTGTGTGGGCTATACACACGACGCGCAGCACGTTGCCATCACAACGCCCTTTGACCGATGTTCCACAATCCAAGAGGTAAGTGAAGTAGAGCTCTCTGCTCGACGTCAATGATGACGCCCACTTTGATGACGGGTCCCCATTATCATAGGGCAAGTTAACCTGGTAAAGATTTTCAAGTGATCTATTCACTTCATATATAAGGTTCGTCGAAAAGTGATACTATTTGAGGCTTCAATCATATATACAAAATAATGTCATCGGAAATTCTCTTTTGAATACGTGTTATAGTTTCATAGAGAAGGAATACTGTTTACCTATAGGCTATAGTGAAACGCCGGGTCAAAATTTATGTCAGGTGTTATCGCCTATACTGCCCATTGATGTTGACATCAATCGAAAAGCGTTCTGGAACGCATTTCATATCTAGGGAGACATTATTTTGACAGCCATTATCTGTATTGTTCACCATCATGAAAGCAAACGGAGGAGTACATCGTGTATTCCAACTTGGTGACGTACTACGAGCCCCGCCCGGAAGGCAGCGGGAACAGCCAGCTGATCACGCGGGAACACTATCTTCACATCCCGGTGTCTTGCAACATGAAGCGAGAGGATGTCCTTGGGGAATCCTTCGTACCCAAGACGGGAGATGTCGTCTACGACGAGGTGTGTATAACTTGATTATTAATATGATCATAGGTGTCTTAACATCATCAATATCATGATGATAAATTACAGATGTTGTCTTTTCTTATACATTATTTTAATAATGGTCCTCATCATTATCATCATCATCACCATCATCTTCCTCTTTATCATCATCGTCGTCATCATCATCACCATCGTCATCATCTTCATCATCATCGTCATCAACGTAATCGTCATCATTATCGCCATCACATGCATCGCCATCATCATCATCATCATCATCATCATCATCATCATCATCATCATCAGCAGCATCATCACTACCAACACCATGATTGTATGCGGTGAATACTCGTTGTCATTCGAGCGCCACACGGATTCTTCTTACAGCGCCCTGGCCGACGATTCGGCGCAGGTCCCTCTCGACGAGCCACTCTATTTTGGAGTGAACCTCGTGATCACCACCCACCCATGTTTGTCCCTAACCTTAGATATTCATCTTATAATGCATATTATTGTTCTTTTCCCCTCTCCTTTATCTCTGCATGATTGCTGGTACAAACGAATTATGCTACAGGTGGGCTACGGCGAGTTCTCGCTGTCACTTGAACGCTACTCGGATTCATCGTACAGCGCACCGGCCGACGATTCGGCACAGGTCTCTCTCGGCGCTCCACTCTATTTCGGAGTGAACCTCACGACCACCGCTGACATATCTCTGTTCCTAGACTACTGTTGGGCCACCCAATCGGCCTACCCACTCGGCGGGAACAACTACACCATGATAGCTGACGGGTATGATTATTTCCCCCTCTTCCATTTTGATATTGCATTTGTTTTTCTCCGCTCAAGTTGTACTCATTATTATTATAGACACCATAACGTTGGTTTATTGCCTATACATTATATATGAGCCGCTTGGAAGGAATGCTACCCACAAGTGGAATATAGTGGACACCACTTAATTTGGAAAAATAATCCGCTTGGAAGAAACGCTCGCCAATGAGTTGAGGTGGTGTACCTAACGTGCGAGCTGGCTGCAGAGAACTGACTACTAATACTATACAGGGTGGCCCAGAAATAACGGAACGGGGCACTTCCCAAAATAAAGTAACGAAATGACTGGGTCCATCGGGTAGTGTGTCTTTTCAAATGAAAATTGATACCAAGAACATTAATTTTGGTCGTGTAGTTTTTGTTTTAGAGCGCTGTGAGTGACACCATGTCAGGGTTCATTTTTCTTCAATTTTGACTGACCGTTTGGCTAAAGAATGACCCGAACGGCTCGTTATAGAATTACGGCGCACTTGATGCGGACACCTTTGTTAATGTGCATTCGACTGAATAGCAAAAGTTCATCAAGTGCACCGTAATTCTATGACGAGCCGTTCGGGTCATTCTTTAGCCAATAGGTCAGTCAAAATTGAAGAAAAATGAACCCCGACATGGTGTCACTCACAGCGCTCTAAAACAAAAACTACACGACCAAAATTAATGATCTTGGTATCAATTTTAATTTGAAAAGACACACTATCCGATGAACCCAATCATTTCGTTACTTTATTTTGGGAAGTGCCCCGTTCCGTTATTTCTGGGCCACCCTGTATTATATATATGACCGGGTTGATAATAGTCTTAAGCGCTTATAGAGATGGTATTGTATTGCATTGGGTGTATGTAATGGAACCTATACATATTACGTAGTAAGCCCACTCACTTGCAGGGGTGTATATTATCATATTTATTATTTCTTTTAAATTTTACAATTGTACACATACAAGTCATGTATTGTAAGTAAACTTTATCCTGAATATGTTAAGGAATCAAATATAATTTATAACTTGTGCTCAATTCCTTCACCGTCGCCCCTTTTCCTCTGCAGATGTCCCCTTGACGACACCATAGTTTTCCGGAATTACTTTGGCGAAACCTTCAAGGATTTCCAGGTCGATGCCTTTGCGTTCATGGGAGATTATCCTGAAGTAGGTTGTTCATCATAATTTATTATGGAACAACCCCACGTAACAGTTGATATTAACCGAATTAAACATTCATTTTGTTTACTGAAGGTTTTGATATAGGCTAGACAGAAAAATCCATCTCGCTATAATGGGGGTCCTTTAATTTTATGACGTCATACTCAATGTAGAGAACGGGTGAGAACAAAAAATCGTCAAAGAACCCTCGAAACATTGGCTGATATTTCGGACTAGTGATAGGCATGCTGTACAAAGGATTACAACAATATACACTTAGAAATGAGGGTAAAATTAGGGTGCAAAACGCTGCTACAAGAGCAGCACCATCATGGGTGCAGTTCTACACCCCAAAATGGGGTATTGGCACCCTAGGGAGAATTTGTGCACCCTATATAGGGTGCAGATCCCTACTTTTGGGTACCAAATTGCACCCTGAAAGGTGCTGATATTGTAGCAGTATTTTGCACCCTTAAAGGTACACATTTGCACCGTTATTTCTTAGTGTGTATATGTTTGGAAATAGAGAAGACATCTTTGTCTATCCGCACGCTTTTGTAAATTATAATAGATAAAAATTGTCCAATTACAGCTGGGTTATTGCTCGTTATAAATAATTTGAAATGAACCAAATTAAAGTAACCTCGTTGGAGTCGTTGCAGTGAATATTTGGCCTAAAAATAACGAAGACAAAATATGCCAAACAAGTCATTAATTTATAAAGAGTGTTTTTTTTTCTTTTTTTCTAAAGTTCTCGATGTCTTCTTTTGCCAAAAAGTGTAAACGAATCCATAATAATCTTATTTTGAACAGGTGTTCGTCCACTGCAGTGTGCTAGTCTGCGATTCCAACGACCCAAGTTCCCGGTGCGCTCGGGGCTGCGTGACCAGAGCACGCCGAAGCGCCGAAGCCCATCAACCAGCTGCAGCGGGATCCAGGTCCAAACCTCACACCATCTCCAACGGGCCGCTGTCGGCCGGAGCCACCGCCGCGAGTATGAACAGAGTGGCAGGCAACCGCAACGGTAAATGTTAAGATCAGAAATTATTAACGCACTCAATGATACTGATTTCGTAATCTTAGAGCCGCTTGGAAGGAATGCTTCCCAGGGAGTGGAGATGGTGCACACAATATGTGCTGGTTTTGCATTGTATCTTGTGACCAGGGTAATAATATCATTGTAAAGCGCTTAGAGATGATTATCAACATAAAAAAAAGTTGGTGGGGGGGGGGGGGGGGGGGGGGCAAAACGCGTTTTTGCCCCCCCCCCCCCCCCCAAAAGCCCCCCCCCCCTCAAAAAAAAAAAGAAAGGAAAAGAACAAATTATATGTATCAGCCAATACTTGTTAATTCTAACGTTTACAAACTTAATTCTACATCCATTTAAAATTTTCGCAGCGCGCTTCGCGCGCAAACAACTATCACAGTTTGTTGTGTAACTTGCGTATGAGGTACGTCTGGGGTGGGTTTTTCGGCACCGGTCCACGTAGTTCCTGTGTAGGCTGTTATTGCTCTGGCTGTTTGTGTGACGTTCACCAAATTGCACTATTTCAAGTATATAAATGCAAAATCTTCCCCATGGGAGGGGGATACCCCCTCCCAAACCCTCCCCCTCTGGCTCTGTCCCAGCCCTTGATCGCTTCGCTCCCTCGGGACTCATTTTGGGCTGTAAGCTATGTTGTTGGATCATACATAATGTGGCATATGGTTTATATTTGTATGCACCAGATTGCACCATTTTAAGTATATAAATGCAAAATCTTCCCCGTGGGAGGGGGATGCCCCCTCCCAAACCCTCCCCCTCTGCCCCAGCCCTCGGTCGCTTCGCTCCCTCGGGACTAATTTTTGGCTTTAAGCTATGATGTTGGATCACTTATAAAGAAAATCTAAATCCAAAATCCAAGGACAACATGTCGGGTACACAACAGCCATGGCAAATACGAGGTCTAAATTATCAGACTACCGTTAACCGCAAATTTTACGTGAGGCATCGATCATTATATCGATGCTCTGCCCTAGTAAGAATTCATCTCACTATTGATAGTAAAAAGGCGGGAAACACTGGTCAGTGATACAAATCTAGAGTAGATGTTAACATACTTTAAGGCGTTCTGGCGTCAACTACTCCTCCAATACATTGTTACACAAAGATGTCTTACCCTAATCCAATATTCCTAACAGTTATTTTTCTTTTTAACCAACATTCAAACCTAACCCTATATAACTTTCACAGTCATATAATCATAACATTTTCTCATGTGTCATATAAAACATTATAGTTACTAAGATAACCATAATCATAAAGGTGTTTGTTTGAATTATGTGATAAACATGTACATGGATTCCTTCTTACTTATGTTGCTTTCTTCATCAGAGATGAAGATGAGATCATCGTATACCCTATGACAGTCGTGGCAGTGGCAGTCTCTGATTTTATAGAATGATTCAAATAAAGCTAGTCAACGTGAACCCAGTCATGGACGTTACAACAGTGATTATTTGTAATACTTTTGTTTTAATCATCATTGCTTTCCCCTTCACAGATGGAGATGAGATGATCTTTGATCCGATTACGTTGGTCGCAGTTGTATATCTAGAGCGATTCAAATACCGCCAGTCAACGTTTAATTGCTCACTTTGAATTGCTTTCATTTGTAACCAGTCACGGACGTAACAAAAGTGATTATGTGTAATACTTCGGTTTTAAATCATCATTGCTTTCCTCTTCACAGATGGAGATGAGATGACGTTTGACCCGATGACAGTGGTTGCAGTCGTGTCTCTGGTTGCCTTCTTTGCGCTCTTGATCACCACCATCCTGATGGCAGCGAGGCGCATGCGCAGTCACCCAAAGTCGCCGGCGTACCAACAATTGGACAGCGATTTCGATGAAGTGGAAAGCGCGGGAAATTTGAAATAAATAGGGGCTAGTCTCGTAACACATTCAATTGCTATGGACTTTCAATCCAGTCAAGCACATGCCATCCACGACACGTCAATGAATCTTCTCGTTGATCTTCCATTTCCCTTTTTACCTGATAGTACAGTTCTGGGCTCCGTTGCGGAAAGAGATACAATCGATTGTAAGTTACAATTAAGTCAGATCATGTGTTCTACATGCGCAAATCTGATTGGTTGAAACGCGAAAATTTTCTGACTTACAATCAATTGTAACTTACAATCGATTGTATCTCTTTCTGCAACGGGGCCCCTAGTCAAACTGAGTTTCAGTACTTAAAATTGGTATGCTATCATTACAATTAATAGGTATAATTCAACTGTACCTAAATTGCAAAAAACAAACAAAAAACAAACAAACATAAACGGTCGTTTTCATTTGAATAACAGCCGTTAATTCACAAAAGGCTGCCATTTTTAATCAACCATTATTAATCAACAAAATGTGAATAAATGTTTTTTGTTTATATTAAAATAATGATTCATTAGAGTTGACTCCTATTCTAATCAGATATATTTATGGATAACTCTTTAAAATCATTTCCATTTTCAAATTATACACTTAGCTTTTCACTACCTCCAAATGATGTAATTCTTGAAGCGCCCTCTAAACCCAAACGGTACTTTCCCTTTAACTACATATTCAAACAGACCTGACCATGTTAACTTGCCTGTATCATTTGAAAGTTCACAAAGTAGTTACCATGCTGGGTGTTGATGTTTGACTACTCATATAATTTTACAATGAGTACTATTTCCCGTAATATACAGTATGTATATTCAATTTTGCAATCTCCATAAGTTTAGGGTTGATATATTATAGGTCCCCCAGGTTTCCATAGGCAAAGGGTAGAGTGAAGAAAACAAATTGTGTTCCCACTTTTTGTTTCAGTTAGCAATACATTTGACGCGAGTCAAATTAAAAAATAATGGTTATGTTTAGCTTTTTTTCTTCTTCTAAATAACAAAAAAGATGAACGTGAATGAAGCCATGTGTGCACTTTTCTGGAAACACATGGCAAGAATGCTCTCCAGGGAGTGAAAGTGATGTACGAATTGACTGTGGTATGAGTTTGATGAGGCTTTAAAACCTATACACGTTGCAGTGCCCTCTGGATGAAAAGAGCACAATGAATAAGGTTCACTAAGAATCATTTTATGATAATAGTTAATATGATTATTGCCATTATTATTATCATTATAATTATTATTACCATTATCATTACTACTAAATATTATCATCATCATCATTTTTCGTATAATTTTATTATCATCATCATTTTTCGTATAATATTATCATTATCATTATTATTATTGTTATAATTTGTTTTGTTATTGTAATTTTTGAGGATTTTAACAATGTTATTAGATCCCTTCAACATCTATAAATATATAGTGCCCTTCCTTTGGAGGCATCTTCAAATTCAATAAAAACATTCTATTCACTCTACATCCCAACGCATGAAATCTGTACAACCATATCTCCTTTTCTCCATTTCCTTTCCAACTGTTATTGTAAGTTTCACATTGAATTGTAATCTCGCTCTCGCTGTCGTCTTGAATACACGGAGTATAGCCAGGGTATAAGCAACACTATGACTGCAGCTATATCCACAAGGCCACACACGGTGAAGGAAGTGTCGTAGGTTCCAGTCAGATCAAAGATTAAACCTGAAGAAAGTAGAGAGAGAGACAAGAAAATGTTTAGACAAAACAGCATTTCGTTGGGATGCAGTGGCGGATCTACGGGGTTAGGGGGGGGGGGGGGGGGGTTAGGGGGTTTACCCCCCCCCCCCCCTTGGGCTGCCAAGTGAAAATGTGATGTGCATAGAAAAACGCCATCATGTGTCCAGACCCACACAGTATCCGCATCGGCATTGGGTCAACCCCCCCCCCCCCTCCCCCTTAGCAAAAAGCTAGATCCGCCCCTGGGATGCAAAAGGCAATGTCCCGAATTCCAACATCAGTGGCACAACTTTAGTTCTGGTGGGTGATGCATAAATCGATTGTAAAGTTGCAATATTGTATTGCAAGTCAGAAAACATGCAAATTTGAACCAATCAGATTTGCGCATTAGTCACATGATCTTACTAATACAATTAATCGTAACGTTTTGCAACTGATTGCAAATCTTACTGCAACACCCCCTGGTTTGATATATATATATATTAATTTGCATTCTTATGAATTGGCATTATCTTTTTTAGCATGAGATTTAAATCACACTCTAATAATCCGTTGTCAATATCCCGAAGATAAGAGAGTGATGACCGTATATAAGAAGGAGTTCCCTCTTCCACACCCTCCCCCATATCATCGATACCTCCAATGTCTGTGGCGTTGCGCTATAAATCCGGATCACGGGGAAACTGTTCGATGAGTAAATCATGCATATCGAAAAGATTCAGAGCGCAAGCGATTACTGTATGCATGATTATATGCGCGCACGCACAGCGTCGGCTTGGCCACTAGAGTATAGACATACGGCTCTGGGTCTTACTGTTCCACACCCCATAGCTCAACATTGCTTCATTTCAAACAAGATTCCCACCCCATCCCCCCTCATAAGGAGGTGTTCTGGTCTAGTGGTCAGAGTTCCGTACTTCGCAAAAACAGACCGAGTCCGAACCTTTAGGCGGCGTTTCTCGGATTGTGGTGATACAGGCTGGTGCCAGACACAGACATTAATAATTGATTTGAAATCGTCTGTAAACAAAAACAAGTTATACTAACCCACGAACCAACCTCGACCACCACACCATCCAAAAAGAACAAAATCAATTTCTTAGTAATGTACATTACCTTTCATCAACAGTACTTTAACACACACAGCATGAAGGTTAATCAACTCTGTCTAAATGTTTAACCCTATATCGCGACAAGTAAGTGACTGTGTCAAGCCGAAATAATGGCGCACTTTTGCAAGATGAGGGATATCCAAGAAAGTAAAGAATTCTTTGTTATTTTTCCATGGGGATATCAATATCGATGGTCTCGATTCACAGAAATACAATATATATTTGGGAATCGCGCCATCTATCAGCTTTGCCTGAATAGTGGCCAAACACCACTTTGCGACGACGTGCGTGCCTGCAAAGACTCCTGTATACATTATATTATCTTTTCGATAAGCAAATAAACGTTGCTCACAGTGCGTACACAACATGTACACGATTGACTCATCGAACAGTTTTTGGCCGTACGTGATCGGGATTTAGAGCGCAATATGCAGATATGGATTTAGACCACACATATATTGGAGAGATGTGGTGTTAAAAAAACGACACAAAGGGTGAAAATTTAAATAAGAATTGAGAAATCTAGCCTAAAGTCATACCCAAGAGAAGGCCTCCGGCGGGTTCCGCTAAGCCGAAGACCAGACAGATGAAGGACAAGGCTGTCCTGACCCGCTCTGCAGGGACGCTGCTCTTGGATAGCAGATTCATCATGACAGTCCGGGCGCCGCAACAAAACCCATTCACCACAGAGAGCAGCGTGAGCACCGCAAAGGTGTACGCCACATTGTTGGCGAAGAACGCCACTGCTTCCGCAGTTGACAGAAGGCAGAACAATATTTCATCTGGCAAGAGTTGTTTGGAGGAGAAGAGGCCGCACATAAGTCGACCAAGGATGTTTGCAAGGCCGCCGCTGGTAGCCAGTAGCACAGCCTGTGAGGGAGTGTATCCTTTCGCTATGCCGTTTGGTATAAGGAACACAATCCATCCATTGTAAGTGATTCCAAACAAAAGGAATGTCAGCAGGACTGAGTTCATACGAGGGTAGTCCAGAAGAAGTCTAAAATCAAAAGCGCGCGAAACTGACTCCAGGAGCGTTCGTACTTTCTCCCTTAGAAGTTTGCAGTCGCGCACTGATGTGGGTGCTCTCTCGCTGGTCATTCTTCCCATTGGTGCGTCCGAAGGCAATCCACTTTCTGCATCTTGGATATCCATGTGAAAATCACACGGGGTGTCATTGTCCGTATGTCCACTGGAGTCTGGGGCAGATATGCCTTTGATCGGCTTCATCAGCGCACCACAGACAACAGAGTGTAGACTCAGCGCTCCAATGAGAGCGACTGTCCCGCGCCAGCCGTATTCCTTGACAAACCGCTCCGTAAGGATCGGGAGAGTCATCATGCCGATACCGCCTCCGGTCATGATGATGCTTGACGCGACAGAGAAGTGGTTGGGAAAAAACGTGACTGGACAGCTCTGCGTTGGGAAGAGCACCAGTGTGTATCCCAGACCTTTGGAAGAGAGTGAGAATTAAAGTCTGAAAGGAATCTAGTAACTTCGTTGATATGTGCAAAACCTGAGGAAAGGTTGTTTAGATGTGTACTTCTGTGATCTGATGTCCACTGAGCCATGTGTGGAAAAATCCATGGTAAATGAGTGTCATAATTATGATCAAGAAATGAGCGAAAATGCAAAGTGATATTTACTAACTCATTGCACAGAATTTGTGCACTGTTATAATTGCCGACTATATAATTACTACTTCATTCATACATATCTTAATAACGAGACAGAAATTCAGAAACCTGAAACTGTTCCATTTATTCTTGTGGTATTACGAATACAATGAGGTATGTGAGAACTGTTATAGAGTTGTATGTGTATATTTAAGTAGATTTTGGTATTTCATGAATCAGAAGCGCGATATACCATGCATCTTGCGAATGACTTGCGCACGGTAGATATTCACACTGGCTGAGTTGTATGCAAAATATAGGTTTTCCCGCTCAATTTGACACTTTTTTCAATTCATTAAGGGTCATTCAAATTCACGCATTGCCGCGTAATCGTTTGTATCGGTATTTCAAATTCCAAATAAGTGCAAGCGAATTCATGCATACGCATAATAGCTTTCGTGAATAGACACAGCAGTTCATTTAAGGCCCAGTCACACCGGACGGGAATGGAGTACGAATGCGGTACGAATGGGTTCGAATGTAGAAATCGTGAGCATTCTTCATAAATTATAGAACTGGGTTCTTGTTGGAGTCTCGGTAATTCGGGGCAGTTCTCCTCTATTCGCGGGATGGCCACGACAGATTTGAACTGTTCAAAACATTCGCGGTCAACTCACGATTGAATTGAGATCGCACTGCATTCTTATTTCGTTCGTACTAAGAGCTAGTCTAGGTTCTATACTCTGTATACACCTTTCCCCCATATATCGCGTAACCCGGTACATCTGTACGCTCTGTGTCCGCTGCAGATTCACCGGGCGTACAGATGCACCGGGTTACGCGATATATTATGGGGGAAAGGTGTACCTATACAGAGTATAGAACCTAGACTAACTAAGAGCATACTGGTGCGTACTGGCATTCTTGCCCTATCGTAGCGATTCGTGATGGTGGGTGTCTCCTATCGTTCGTGCTAAGTATAACAAAAATGCAAAGTGATATTTACCAGCTCATTGCACTGACTTTGCACACAGTTATAACTTTCCAGTTCATGATTAAAAATCCGAACACTGCAATCGTAAAGTAAATATCTTTTTAACGAAAGGAAATTCGAAATTCGAAAAACCCAAACCTGTCCCATGCATCTACTGTTAATACGAAAAAAATAAGGTATGAGGGAACTGCTAGAACTCAAATTGGATTTTGAGTATTTTACTAGATCCCTTAACACAAGAGGGCGCCCCCAAACACCTGCAAGTTTTGATAAGTTTTGTCAACGATATTGGTTTAAAATCACTATGCAATACAGAGATCATCAAAAACAAGTTTAAAATATGTATTGAAATATTTTCAAAAATGTGTAGGAATTTGAAATATTTTCTTAAATTATTGAATAAAAGTTGGTCCCCAACATGTATTAAAATCAATTTGTTTTGCCAATGGACATTTCAGCTGTTTCTGAACCGAATTTGATCAAACAATGTTGGTTCTGTCTTTAAAAGTGTGTACTCTTTCAAATTCTACACTTTTTAAAATTGTCATTACCTCACACA
>JBAMJV010001120.1:0-5000 GCA_037951105.1 Echinarachnius parma | reverse complement strand
ACATGCGAGTCTACATGTAATCATATCATTTTACTATTTCATGTACCACCGCACTATGGGCTTTAGTCCTGAATTCTGAAAACGAATTTAGGCTAAAATTTATTATATCTTCGTCATATCTTCGTCACTAAAATATGACACTGTACTTAAAGGGATAGTTGAGTTTTGGTAGAGAGGGCGCTACATACAATGATTTTTGGGAGATAATGAAAAACTGAGTGAAAAATTTTAAAGAGCACAATATTTTAAGGGGGTAGTTTAGTTTTGGTAAGGCTGAACTTTAGTAACCAAACATGGACAGTAACATTATAAACTAATAGTTATAACTCCACCATAAGTAAGTAAAAAGCCCGTTATCATTCAAAAAGAGCCATTAAAACACAAGAGGGCGCTTTCTAAATAGGCATTGGTTTCAACCATTTTTCATACAAAATTATGCATTTGATGTTTTATTGAAATAATGATTAAATAGAGAGATCATCAACAACTATTTAAAAAACACTTTTGAAAATTTTTGAAAAAGTGCAAGCATTTTTTTTATTTTTTGAAAAATCGTCGAATTATTTGGGACCCAAATAATTATTAGATCAGATATATTTATTGATATTTCAGCCGTTTCTGGGTCGATTTTGACCAAATAAAGTTTATTCTGCCATTAAAATTCCATGTTCTCTCAAATTCGACACTCAGTTTTTCATTACCTCACAAAAAAATTGTGATGTGCAGCGCCCTCTCTACCAAAACTAAACGACCCCTTTAAAGCCAGGATAAACTTTATTTGATCAAAATCAGTTCAAAAACGGCTGAAATATCCATAATCGTAGTCATTTGTAATAAATGTGGGGCCCCACACTTATTCGATAATTTTGAACCAGCCGTTAAAAAAAACAAAAAAATGTTTTTAGGTATTTAAATAGTTGTTGGTTATTTCTCTATCTAATCACTATTTCAACAAAAAATCACATGCACAATATTGTATTCAAAATGGTTGAAACCGATGAGTGTTTAGAGAGCGCCCTCTTACGTTTTAACGGCTCTTTTTGAATGATAATATGATCTTTACTAAGTCATTTGTAATCTTGTGTTCCTTTCTAGAATAATTATTAGTTTGTAGTCTAATGATGCAGGTTTTGGTTACTAAAATTCAGTTTCACCAAAACATTACTCTCCTTACCAGAACTCAACTATCCCTTTAAGGAATAGCGACTTGCGAAAACATATTTTAGCGACGGAGATATGACGTAGATACAATTTTAACATAATTTTAACTTAAAGTGGTTTTCAGAATACACCCCACTAGTCTTCAATTTTTACTTTACTGCAAATTAAAGACTCTTCATTAAAAACAAAGAATAAGGTACGGGAAGGATCAGAGTAAATTCAGTTAATACTACATTTAATTGTATTAGGCTTGATTTACTTGGCACATCATGAATTTCTTTCTCAGGTGACAAATCATACAAACAAGGCAATTACCGTAATAATTCTCGCCCGTTTGCGCACTTTTGGTTACAAACAAATGCAAGGTTGTGTAATTATCAAACATTATAAAGTCCTGCCATGCGTACGGAACCCAGGTTGCCCGGCGGAGCCTGGCGGGTCGCCGCCGGTACGCCTACGGGACACCTACAGGTGACCCGCCGGTCACCGTCCGGTCGCCGGGCGATTTCTTAAAAATCAGCCGGTGACCGGTGGGTGACCGCTCGGGAACCGGTGGGTCATCGGTCGGTCACTGCCGGGACGCCGCGCGGAGAAACTCCCTAATTTAGCCCAGTTGTGACCTAAAATCGACCGGTGACCGGCGAGCGGAACGAGCTTGAAAATTTTAGCAATTTCACAGCGGAAAATTGTCATTTGTTTCAATATTGCATGGGTATATTCGTTTTATTACTTATGATATGGCGTTATATAACACCCGAGGTTGTGAAATATCATGTATGCGAGCGAGCGGAGCGACCTTGAAAATTTTAGCAATTTCACATCGGAAAATTGTCGTTTGTTTCAATATTGTATAGGTATATTCGTTTTATTACTTATGATATGGCGTTATATAACACCCGAGGTTGTGAAATATCATTTATGCGAGCGCGCGGAGCGAGCTTGACATTTTTAGCAATTTCACATCGGAACATTTTTTGTTCCAATATTATTGTATAGGTATCTTCGTTTTACAATATGGCGTTATGAAGGGTAACATATAAACACCCGAGGTTGTGAAATATCATGTATGCGAGCGAGCGGAGCGAGCTTGAACATTTTAGCAATTTCACATCGGAAATTTGTCGTTTGTTTCAATATTGTATAGGTATATTCGTTTTATTACTTATGATATGGCGTTATATAACACCCGAGGTTGTGAAATATCATGTATGCGAGCGAGCGGAGCGAGCTTGAAAATTTTAGCAATTTCACATCTTTCTCAGGTGACAAATCATACAAACAAGGCAATTACCGTAATAATTCTCGCCCGTTTGCGCACTTTTTGTTACAAACAAATGCAAGGTTGTGTAATTATCAAACATTATAAAGTCCTGCCATGCGTACGGAACCCAGGTTGCCCGGCGGAGCCTGGCGGGTCGCCGCCGGTACGCCTACGGGACACCTACAGGTGACCCGCCGGTCACCGTCCGGTCGCCGGGCGATTTCTTAAAAATCAGCCGGTGACCGGTGGGTGACCGCTCGGGAACCGGTGGGTCATCGGTCGGTCACTGCCGGGACGCCGCGCGGAGAAACTCCCTAATTTAGCCCAGTTGTGACCTAAAATCGACCGGTGACCGACGGGACACCGACAGGGCACCGCCCAGGCACCGCTGGGGCTCTACAGCCTGCTCGACTTCCCCAAAATCGTTGGGCGATGCCTAAATTCCAGCGGCGACCGAGCAGGCTACAAATCGGGCGGTCGCCGCTCTGAGTTGTGACCGTAGCATTAGGGGGGTTTGAACCAATGACGATGCGGAGCATCGTCCACGAGCCGCGAAGCGGCGATTTTTGTTGTTGCTATTTTGACCCCCCGTAAGTGATGTTTTCCACATCATAAATTTAACTTGGCAGCCCAAGGGGAGGGGTTTAAACCCCCCCCCCCCCCCCCCCGTAGATCCGCCACTGCGAAGGAGCGAAGCGACTGAGCGGGGGGTGGGGTGGGAGGGGGGTGTCCCCCCTCTCACGGTAGGGAGCTTTTGCATTTTTGGACTTGAAACTGTGCAATCTGGTCCATACATGTACCTGGAAAGGAAATTCTGACTTGACGACATTTAGTATAATGTGCGTTGTCCGGGGGGGGGGGGGGTACTCAGATTATAGTCGGACGGGGTTGTGCGGCTGAGACATCCCAACCCTTACCCACATCCAAGGGTCCTTTTGCTGTAAATTGGTACTCATGTGTATGGATTTTTTGTGAAAAATGGACCCATGTCTGAGGATTTCGAACTTTAAATATTACATTTTTTAGCTGTAATATAATACAATGGCCAATCATTTTGTATTATTAGTGAACTGTACCATACTACAGGGGCGGCGCCAGGGTATTTTCCTAGGGAGGGCGAAAGTGTAAAAAATTGAGGGTGCGAAGCGATCGAGTGGGGGGAGGGCAATTTTTACACTAGAATGGAGCTATCTGGTGCATATCGGAGGTGAAATTCTCAATTTTTGAAATGATTGAAAACAGTGAATAGTCTTCAATTATGATGCGGTAATTTGCATAAATATTAACAATGCGAGCGAGCGGAGCGAGCTTTAAAATTTTTAGCAATTTCACAGCGAGAAAATTGCCATTTGTTTCAATATTATTGTATGGGTATATTCGTTTTTATTACTTATGATATGGCGTTATGAAGGGTAATATATAAACACTCGAGGTTGTGAAATATCATTTATGCGAGCGAGCGGAGCGAGCTTGAAATTTTTAGCAATTTCACATCGGAACATTTTTTGTTCCAATATTATTGTATAGGTATCTTCGTTTTACAATATGGCGTTATGAAGGGTAACATATAAACACCCGAGGTTGTGAAATATCATGTATGCGAGCGAGCGGAGCGAGCTTGAAAATTTTAGCAATTTCACAGCGGAAAATTGTCATTTGTTTCAATATTGTATGGGTATATTCGTTTTATTACTTATGATATGGCGTTATATATATATTGTGAAATATCATGTATGCGAGCGAGCGGAGCGAGCTTGAACATTTTAGCAATTTCACATCGGAAATTTGTCGTTTGTGTCAATATTGTATAGGTATATTCGTTTTATTACTTATGATATGGCGTTATATAACACCCGAGGTTGTGAAATATCATGTATGCGAGCGAGCGGAGCGAGCTTGAAAATTTTAGCAATTTCACATCTTTCTCAGGTGACAAATCATACAAACAAGGCAATTACCGTAATAATTCTCGCCCGTTTGCGCACTTTTGGTTACAAACAAATGCAAGGTTGTGTAATTATCAGACATTATAAAGTCCTGCCATGCGTACGGAACCCAGGTTGCCCGGCGGAGCCTGGCGGGTCGCCGCCGGTACGCCTACGGGACACCTACAGGTGACCCGCCGGTCACCGTCCGGTCGCCGGGCGATTTCTTAAAAATCAGCCGGTGACCGGTGGGTGACCGCTCGGGAACCGGTGGGTCATCGGTCGGTCACTGCCGGGACGCCGCGCGGAGAAACTCCCTAATTTAGCCCAGTTGTGACCTAAAATCGACCGGTGACCGACGGGACACCGACAGGGCACCGCCCAGGCACCGCTGGGGCTCTACAGCCTGCTCGACTTCCCCAAAATCGTTGGGCGATGCCTAAATTCCAGCGGCGACCGAGCAGGCTACAAATCGGGCGGTCGCCGCTCTGAGTTGTGACCGTAGCATTAGGGGGGTTTGAACCAATGACGATGCGGAGCATCGTCCACGAGCCGCGAAGCGGCGATTTTTGTTGTTGCTATTTTGACCCCCCGTAAGTGATGTTTTCCACATCATAAATTTAACTTGGCAGCCCAAGGGGAGGGGTTTAAAC
>JBAMJV010001119.1:0-17039 GCA_037951105.1 Echinarachnius parma | reverse complement strand
ACAAGTGTATCACATTGTGCTCACAGTGTGGTCACAATATGCTCACACTGTATCAGTGTGCTTACAGCGTGTTCATACTGTGTGCATAGTGCCCGGGGGGGGGGGGGGGGGTCTGTCCTCATAGAAAGGGGGGTATCATGCGTGACCAAGGACTTGCCAAAAGCACCCTAAACGAGTATTTGCGTGGTGCAAAAAATACACCCTAAGTAAGTATGATTATCGGTAATTTGATACCCTAAGCAAGTAATCAATTTTTTGTAAACCCCTAAGCAAGTATTTTTGATACCCTAAGCAAGTAATCAATTTTTTGTACCCCCTAAGCAAGTTATAACTATTTTTGATACCCTAAGCAAGTAATCATTTTTTTGTAAACCCCTATTAAAAGCAAGTGATAACTATTTTTGATACCCTAAGCAAGTAAGCTGAGTTTTTGAGACCCGAAACGAGTAATTCATCTTTTTGAGACCCTAAACTAGTAATTTATCAGCATAAAAAAGATTTCCTGATTTTGGGTGATTTTGAGACCCTATTCGAGATACTCGAGTATCTCGCCTGATCGTAAAAAAACACCCTAATTACTCGTTTTCTTGGTCACGCATGATACCCCCCTTTCAATGAGGACAGACCCCCCTGGGGCATAGTGTGGCGAGTGTAGACACTGTTTAATTTCTCAAATCGACCAGTCTTCACAGTGTGTGTTTATACTGGCACGCTAAAATTGTTCTTTCGAGTAGTCGCATAATTATAATCATACATCATATATATACATGTACCAGTGAAAAAATACTCGGGGGCTCAGGGCAAATTTGCCCCCATAATGCCAAAAAGAGCCCCCAAAAATCTGCATAGAGTTCAATGCAAAACAAATTAGAGTGCTATTTTCATGCAGGCAAGCTTGAAAAGCAGCCCCCCAAATTGAAATGCTATTTCCCCCCTGATATACATAATTATGCATCAGGTGGAATAGCTAAAGGGGGGGGGGGGGGAGACAGATTCCCCATTTCCATTCTAACAGGCGATAAGTCATCCTTACACAAATCTAGTGACATGAAGAGATTCTGGAACAATATTCATAAAATGATTCCAAGATAATGTCTACTCAAGAGAAAACAACAAGTACATAGTACAACAAATTGACGTGGATGTCCAGCTAAGATTAATAAACATGTGAAACTCACAAACACCGTCTTATTAATACAATACATAACTTCATACACATGTTCTACATCTATACCTCGCACAAAAAGTTCCGCAATCGAGGTTTGCACATTAATAACTTTTTTATTACGCTATTACCATTCATAAGTTTGGTATCATTGGAAAGCGTGAATCCTCCTCTTTACATTGATATAACATTTGCTATGAATATTTTATCATGGAATGTGCATTGCATCCAAATGTAGGGCAAAGTCAAAAGTGAAATGTTGCAAAATGCACTGATTTTGTCAACAGAGTGCCTTCCTTGGCTTGAATGGGGGTGAGGTGGTCATGCATTCAAGCCACGTTTTAATCTTCAAACAAAAGGAAGGCACACTGTTGACAAAATCAGTGCATTTAAGTTGCAACATTTCATTTTTTACTTTGCCCTACATTAGGATGCAATGCACATTCCATGATACAATATCCATAGCAAATGTTATATCAATGTAAAGAGGAGGATTCACGCTTTCCAATGATACCAAATTTATCAATGGTAATAACGTAATAGGCATTCAAGCCACATTTTAATCTTCAAACAAAAGGAAGGCCCTTTGTTGACAGAATCAGTGCATTTTGCAACATTTCACTTTTGACTTTGCCCTACATTTGGATGCAATGCACATTCCATGATGAAATACTCATAGCAAATGTTATATCAATGTAAAGGGGAGAATTCACGCTTTCCAATGATACCAAATTTATCAATGGTAATAACCTAATAGAAAAGTTATTAAAGGACCTACAGAATACAACGTACTTTGACACTTATTCCATAGTTGATGACTTGAAACATAGGTATGCCGAAGAAAAATCCATGAAAATAAATACAGTAGTGATTTAAGAATAGTTTTCTGATGCCAAATCTCACTTAGCAGCCAGTTTACGCCCCACCCACATTTAGCGTCCGGAATCGGCGGTGTGATCGACGTGTGATTGACAATTCATTTGTTTACGTCATGACGCGTCATCTACAGAATTTAATTCATTCGTCCGGTCTTTAGATGACGTCACATTTTGGCGATTTAAAAGGGGCGTTCCCAGGACAATTAGATATTTACTAATTACCCCAAAATTGAATGATTTCATGAGAAATGACTGCTAAATTCTTTTTCTTCGGGAAAAATTACTTATAGAGAGCCGAATTGTGAAAATTAGGCCATCTAGACGCTGTAGTTCCTTTAATGCGCAAACCTCGATTGCGGAACTTTTTGTGCGCAGTATATATATGTACAGCTATGTACCTTTGTGGAAAGATCAATTAGAAAATCTACATTATAGGAGAAGAGTCTCATTGCAGAAAAAAATATATAAACGATCTTAAGTTACATTTAGTTACAAGTCAGAACATTTTGCACATTTCAACCAATCAGAGTTGCCCGATTATAGTCTTATAATTGATTGTATCTCCTTCTGCAACAAGGCCCTGACCACATAGTTCTCGGGATCAAATATTGTAAACATAATTATAATACCATGGAACAAGCTTGATGACAAGCCGCTTCTATGTACACAAACTTCATACACATGTTCTACATGTAAAGGTTTGTAGAAAGATTAATACAAACAATTTATATGCATTTAAAGAGACAGATCAATAGATCAAATGCCAAGAGTATTACGACACAAGTCGACCATGGCTCTCAGAGGGTTATTCAAAGAACAAACTGGTGAAACTCACCACTACTTGTCAACAAACTGCACCTCCAATAGCTCTCCGCACATCCCTTCGACCATTTGCAAATGAAAGTTCTTTAAAGGACAATGAAATCCAGACAAATTGTTGTATGCACTATAAGACACTACATATAATGAATAGTCTCTGAAAATTTGAGCACAATCGGTCAAGAAATAAGAAAACTATGGCTCTTTGAAAAGAGCCATGTATTCCTTTGAGTGACTCAAATTGGCAACGCACTCTGGCAAAGTTGTGGACAACTCCCCATACATTTTGTACACAAAATTTCAGTTTTGTTCAATTTTCTCAAAATTTATGTTTACCCTTCGTTCGAGTTCAACATATGTTTTGTAGAATGCTTTTATACATAACATATCATGAGTTGGGGGAATGGAAAAATGTGACTATGAAGAAAACTATAAAAATGGGAACATTTGTGTACAAAACATATGGGGAGTTGTCCACACACTTATCAGAGTACATTGCCAATTTGAGTTCCCCATAGGTATACAGGCACTTATCTGAAATGTCAAACACACTCGCCGCTTGACAAGACTTATTCTCATATTGATAGTTTGACTTTTTTTCAGATCTAATACAAAGTTGGCGGAGGACAGATTGAAAAACTGTTTGTTTCTGAAGTGAAATAGTATATCAGCTGTTGATAGACAGAATACCAAGAACCTCATTATATAACATGGCCCTTGATAACGAGGTTCTACTGTAGGCATTTTGTATTCATATGTTGCCCTTTTTATATAAATGCAGAGTCAATTAAAAGCCTTTCAAAATTATATATCCACATGTTACTTATAACAGTACCTTATCAAAGAAAGCCTTGGATAATATCAAGCAAATGAGAGGTTTTTCAACAGTTTGTGTCCTCACAAAGCCTTTGTACATTGCAAGTGAAAGGTCTTTCACCAGTATGTGTCTTCATGTGTATAACTAGAATACCTTTCCGAGAGAAAGCCTTTGAACATAACTTGCAACTGAAAGGGCGTTCACCAGTATGTGTCCTCATGTGTTCCGTTAGATTTCCTTTAAGACAGAAACCCTTTGAATTTGAACATACCTTGAAAGCAAAAGGTTGCAAACCAGTATACGTCTTCATGTGTTGTGTTAGTTTTCCATTTATACAGAAGCTCTTTGAACATATCTGGCAACTAAAAGGTCTTTCACCAGTATGTGTCCTCTTATGTTTTGTTAAATCATGTTTCTGAGAGAAAGCCTTTGAACATACCTTGCAAGCAAAAGGTTGCTCACCAGTATGTGTCTTCATGTGTATAACTAGAACACTATACGTTACTATACGTTTACTATAATACATCCTCACGTTCTTTACTAAGCACTCTCATGAAAGAAAGCCTTTGAACATATCTAGCAAATGAGACGTCTTCCAACAGTATGTGTCCTCACAAAGACTTTGTACATTGTAAGTGCGAAGTCATTCACCAATAATACTTTTCTGACAAAGAGCCTTTGAACATACCTTGCTAGGGAAAGGTCTTTCACCAGTTTATGTCCTTGTGTGGTGTTTTAGAATTGATTTATGACAGAAACCCTTGAACATACCTAACAATTTAAAGGCCTTTCACCGGTATGTGTCCTCAATAGTGTTGTCAGATTTCAATTAATACAGAAACTCTTTGAGCATATCTTGCAACTGAAAGGTCTTTCACCGGTATGTGACCTCATGTGATTTGTTAGATCACGATTCCTATAGAAAGCCTTTGAACAAACGTGCTCTTGAAAGGACAATCAGCAGTATGTGACCTGAATGCCTATAGACACCATGTTTTCCGTAAGACATGTTCAGAGATGGGAGCTGGGTCTTCCTGGTTCCGAGGAAAGCATATTACATTTGCTTGTATTTTAAACTTCTTGAGCCAAATTAACGGCTAACGTTGAAGGATTGAAGTCCGATCTATATTTATTTAATATTTTATTACAAGTTTACTAAAGTAATGTTGATGGATTATGTGACAAATCTTTTATACAGACGTTTATAAAACATTTATTGCTCTCATGCCAGATTTTCACTTCGCTGGGCCTAAATCGTTGATCGCCTCTTTTGTGCAAGCTACTTGACCAGCAAACTTATGCTGTATGAGATTTTGGTTGAATAGAAGCGAAAACAATTCCATGGTCCTTTTGTGTGCCCCCAATGTGGTATCTATGCCATCTACTTGCACAGTAAATGAGTTTCACCAGTGGCCTTTCACCAGTATGTATCCTCATGTGTTCTGTTACATGACCTTCATGATATAAAGCCTTTGAACAGACCTTGAAAGAGAAAGGTCGATCACCAGTATGTGTCCTCACGTGCACTGTTACATTACTCTTATCTAATAAAGCCTTAACCAACATTGAAAAAGAAAGTTTTTTTCACCAGTATGTGTCCTCATGTGTTTTGTTAGATTTCCATTAAGACAGAAAGCCTTTGAACATACCTACCAAGTGAAAGGTCTTTCACAAGAATGTGTCCCCATGTGATTGTTTAAATCATATTTCCGATAAAAAGCCTTGGTACAAACCTTGCAAGAGAAAGGTTTTTCACCAGTATGTGTCCTCATGTGTTTTGTTAGATTTCCATTAAGGCAGAAAGCCTTTGTACATAACTTGCAACTAAAAGGTCTTTTACCAGAATGTATCCTCGTATGTTTTGTTAGATCATGTTTCTGACACAAAGACTTTGAACATAACTTGCAAATGAAAGGTCTTTCACCAGTATGTGTCCTCATATGTTTTGTTAGATCACCTTTCTGACAGAATGACTTTGAACATAACTTGCAAATGAAAGGTCTTTCACCAGTATGTGTCCTCATATGTGTTGTTAGAGTGGCTTTCCGACAGAAAGACTTTGAACATAACTTGCAAATGAAAGGTTTTTCACCAGTATGTGTCCTCATGTGTTTTGTTAGATTTCCATTAAGGCAGAAAGCCATTGTACATATCTTGCAGCTAAAAGGTCTTTCACCAATATGTGTCCTCGCATGTTTTGTTAAATCAAGTTTCCTATAGAAAGCCTTGAAACAAACCTTGCAAGCAAAAGGTCTCTCACCAGTATGTGTTTTCATGTGCATCGATAGGCCACCTGTCTGAGAGAAAGCATTTGCACACAACTTGCAGATGAAAGGTCTTTCACCAGTATGTGTCCTCATATGTGTTGTTAGACTGGCTTTCTGACAGAAAGACTTTGAACATAACTTGCAAATAAAAGGTTTTTCACCAGTATGTGTCCTCATGTGTTGTGTTAGATTTCCATTTATACAGAAGCTCTTTGAACATATCTTGCAAGTGAAAGGTCTTTCACCAGTATGTGTCCTCACATGTTTTGTTAAATCATGTTTCCTATAGAAAGCTTTGAAACAAACCTTGCAAGCAAAAGGTCTCTCATCAGTATGTGTTTTCATGTGCATTGACAGACCACCTTTCTGAGAGAATGCATTTGCACACAACTTGCAGATGAATTTCATACAAGAGCTTTCATTTTCATGCGTCTTTGGATCACATTTGTCAGAGAAAGTCTTTAAACCAATACTGATTGTGCAAGGACATCCAGTGACCGTTGCATCCTCAGGATCTTTATGAAGTCCACCTGTGTGTTTCCTCGAGTGAACCCTTGTGCTCCATGTACCTATAATACCTTCAGGAGGGACCTGCCTGGTCCTTGCTTCTCCCAGATTTGTAGAGGCATTGTATTTTCCACAGGAAGCAGCTGTTGCACCCATCTCCTGATCAGCATTTCCTGCAATTACCTTGCTATATCAGGTAGCTCTTGATACAAGGTTAAAAAACCCAATTTAATGAGATAGGACCTGCAAATAACGTTGCTTTTAGAGGGTTTTGTTCCATAAGAGATCTTTATAACGAGGTTCCACTGTAGGTATTCATATATGCTGCCCTTTTGATACATGTTGTTTACTACAGTACTTTTATCAAAGATCACCTTCAAACTTATATAGCAAACAACAGTTTGTGCCCTCACAAAGCCTTTGCACATTGCAATTGAAAAGTCATTCACCAGTATGCGTTCTCATGTGACGAGTTAAATTTCTTTTCTGACAGAAAGCCTTTGAACATACCTTGCAAATGAATGGTTTTTCACCAGTATGTGTCCTCATGTGTTGTGTTAGATTTCCTTTAAGACAGAAACCCTTTGAACATACCTTGCAAGTAAAAGGTCTCTCACCAGTATGTGTTTTCATGTGCACAACTAGAACATCTTTCCGAGAAAAGGCCTTTGAACATAATTTGCAACTGAAAGGTCGTTCACACGTATGAGTCCTCATATGTCTTGTTAGATCAGCTTTCTTACAGAAAGACTTGAAACAAACCTTGCAAGTGAGAGGAATATCACACAGACCACCTTTCTAAGAGAATTCCTTTGAACCAGCATGAATCCTCTTGTGTTGTATTAGATTCCATTCATGAGAGAAACTCTTTGAACATACCTTGCAAGTAAACGTTCTTCCACCAGTATGCATCCTCATGTGTTGTGTTAGATTACATTTATGAGAGAAACTCTTTGAACATACCTTGCAAGTGAAAGGGCTTTCACGAGTATGTGTTTTCATGTGCATAACTAGAATATCTTTCCGAGAGAAAGCCTTTGTACATAATTTGCAACTGAAAGGTCGTTCGCCTGTATGAGTCCTCATATGTTTTGCTTGATGACCTTTCTGAGAGAAAGCCTTTGAACATACCTTGCAAGTGAAAGGTCTTTCACCAGTATGCATCCTCATGTGTTGTGTTAGATTCCATTTATGAGAGAAACTCTTTGAACATACCTTGCAAGTAAAAGGTCTCTCACCAGTATGTGTTTTCATGTGCAATGACAGACCACCTCTCCGAGAGAGTGCCTTTGAGCACAACTTGCAGATAAATTTCATACAAGAACTTTCATTTCCATGCATCTTTTGATCACATTTGTTAGAGAACTTTTTTGAACCAATGTTGCATTTGCACGGTCCATCGCATTCTTGAGGACATCCAGTGACTGTTGCATCCTCAGAATCTTTATGAAGTCCACCTGTGTGTTTCTTTGAGCAAGCCCTTGTGCTACATGTACCTATAATACCTCCAGGACAGGCCTGCGTGGTCCTTGCTTCTCCCAGATTTGTAGAGGCATTGTATTTTCCACAGGAAGCATCTGTTGCACCCATCTCATGATCAGCATTTCCTGCAATGATTGATATTGACATTGAATCAATCATCGGTTGAGATTTCGTTTAGAACAACTCATCTGACAATATTTATTGATAAACAAAACAAGCATTATAACATCATACCTCCATTGTACATACTGGCACTGATCTGGAATGTCAAACACACTTGTAGCTTATCATCACACCACTAGCTGAACTTTCTCAGATCTAATCAAGAGCCGGTTGAAGGAGGAAAGATTGTTAAACTGCTTGTTTAAATGAAGTATATATCAGCAGTTGATAGAAGGATTACCAATGTTATCACCTATTCAAACCCACAGTACATTGGAACCTCTCTATATACCACTGTCTTTGGGAACATGGAAATTACCTTGCTATATCAGGTAGTTCTTGATATCACAGTAAAAACAATCAAAAAATTAAAGTGATCCATGTGCTTTGTCTAACTCTACGAAAATTATTTCCACATCTCTCATCTACCCTGTTGTTTAGCTTATGGTAAGATGGTAAGATAAGAGTAAATATGGTTAGATTCGTTCAAATGTCCCTCTAGTATGAAGATATCATTGAAAATCATTCAGCTCAAGATGTTCAAATCTACGGCAAAGAACTCAGAATTAGTTGTAAAATCAGAAGCAAATTTTCACTTTTTTAACCAGGAAAGCAGTGTTCCTTTTCAATGAAATTTTCACACAATATTTGGACATATCTTACAATGAGTTTGGTTTAGGATTGAAGTCTTAAATGTCATTTTGGGCAATATCTAACAAGTACATGGATCACTTTAATGTAATGTGATGGGACCTGCAAAATAATCTTATTTTTAGAGTGTTTGTGTTCCATAAGAGATCTTAATAACAAGGTTCCGCCGTAGGTATTCATATGTTGCCCTATTTATATAAATGCAGTGTCAATTGAAAGCCTTTCAAAATTGTATATCCACATGTTATTTACTACAGTACTCTTATCAAAGTCATCTTAGAACATAGCAAGCAAATGAGGTCTTTCAAAAGTCTGTGTCCTCACAAAGCCTTTGTACTTTGTAAGTGAAAGGTCATTCACCAAAATGAGTATGTATGTGTCCTGTTAAACCACCTTTCTGAGAGAAAGACTTTAAACATACCTCACAAGTGAAAGGTCGTTCACCAGTATGCGTTTTCATGTGTCGTGTTAAATTTCTCTTCTCACAGAAAGACTTTGAACATAACTTGCAAGTGAAAGGTCTTTCACCAGTATGTGTCCTCATGTGTTGTGTTAGATTCCAGTTATGAGAGAAACTCTTTGAACATACCTTGCAACTGAAAGGGCGTTCACCAGTATGTGTTCTCAAGTGGTGTGTTAGAATTCCTTTATGACAGAAACCCTTTGAACATAACTTGCAAGTGAAAGGTCTTTCACCATTATGTGTCCTCATATGTCTTGTTAAATCATGTTTCCTATAGAAAGCCTTGAAACAAACCTTGCAAGTGAAAGGAATATTTCCAGTATGTGCCTTCATGTGCATCGACAGACCATCTTTCTGAGAGAATGCCTTTGAACATAACTTGCAAATGAATTTCATACAAGAGTGTTCATTTTCATGTGTCTTTAGATCACATTTGTCAGAGAAATTCTTTGAACCAATAATGCATTTGCATCCTCCATCACCGACTTGGGGACTTCCAGTACCCCTTACATCCTCACGCTCATCATGTAGTCCACCTGTCTGTTTCCTCGAGTGAACCCTTGTGCTACATGTACCTATAATACCGTCAGGAGGGGCCTGCCTGGTACTTGCTTCTCCCAGATTTGTAGAGGCATTGTATTTTCCACAGGAAGCAGCTGTTGCACCCATCTCCTGATCAGCATTTCCTGCAATGATTGATATTGACATTGAATCAATCATCAGTTCAGATTTTGTTTTCCGTAGCACAACTATTCTGACAATGGTTATTGACAACAACAAAAAAAACTAGCAAACTCCAAAATACATACAGGCTGCACAGGCACTAATTTGTGATGTCAAACATACTTGTAGCTTGACAAGACTTATTCTCATACCACTAGCTGAACTTTCTCGGATCTAATCAAAAGCCAGTTGGCGGAGGAAAGATTGTTAAACCACTCGTTTAAATACATGTAGTATATCAGCAGTTAATAGAAAGATTACCAATGATCTAAGTATATATCCTTTTCAAACCCACAGTACAGTTGAACCTCTCTATATACCACTGTCTTTGGGAACATGGTAATTACCTTGCCATATCAGGTAGCTCTTGATACAAGGTTAAAAAACCCAATTTAATGAGATAGGACCTGCAAAATAACGTTGCTTTTAGAGGGTTTTGTTCCATAAGAGATCTTTATAACGAGGTTCCACTGTAGGTATTCATATATGCTGCCCTTTTGATATAAATGCAGAGTCAATTGAAAGCCTTTCAATATTGAACTTCCACATGTTGTTTACTACAGTACTTTTTATCAAAGATCACCTTCAAACATATATAGCAAACAGTTTGTGCCCTCACAAAGCCTTTGCACATTGCAAAGTCATTCACCAGTATGCGTTCTCATGTGACGAGTTAAATTTCTTTTCTGACAGAAACCCTTTGAACATACCTTGCAAATGAAAGGCCTTTCACTAGTATGTGTCCTCATGTGTTGCGTTAGATTTCCTTTAAGACAGAAACCCTTTGAACATACCTTGCAAGTGAAAGGTCTTTCACCAGTATGTGAGTTCATGTGTAAACCTAAAACATCTTTCCGAGAGAAAGCCTTTGAACATAACTTGCAACTGAAAGGTCTTTCTCCAGTATGTGTCATCATGTGTCTTATTATATCACCTTTCTCAAAGAAAGCCTTTGAACATAACTTGCAAGCAAAAGTGCGTTCACCAGTATGTGTCCTCATGTGTCTTGTTATAGTACCCTTCTGAGAGAAAGACTTTGAACATACCTTACAAGCAAAAGGTCGTTCACCAGTATGCGTTCTCATGTGGGTCAACACTAAACTTTGCCTGGAGAATGCCATCGAACATAACTTGCAACTAAAAGGTCGCTCATCAGTATGTGTCTTCATGTGTAAACATAGAACATCTTCCCGAGAGAAAGCCTTTGAACATACCTTGCAAGCGAAAGGTCTCTCACCAGTATGTGTTTTCATGTGCATCAACAGTTCTAGTTTCTGAGAGAATGCATTTGAACATAACTCGCAAATGAATTTCTTATAAGAGCATTCATTTTCATGTGTTTGTGGACCACATTTGTCAGTGAAAGTCTTTGAACCAATACTAAATTTGCAAGGTCCATCGCATTCTTGAGGACTTCCAGTACTCCTTACATCCTCAGAATCTTGATGAAGTCCACCAGTGTGTTTCCTTGAGCGAGCCCTTGTGCTACATGTACGTATAATACCTTCAGGAGGGGCCTGTCTGGTCCTTGCTTCTCCCAGATTTGTAGAGGTATCATATTTTCCACAAGAAGCAGCTGTTGCACCCATCTCAAGATCAGCAATTTCTGCAATGATTGATATTGACATTGAATCAATCATCGGTTGAGATTTCGTTTTCCGTAGCACAATTAATCTGACAATGGTTATTGACAAAAACAAACAAGGCGATAGCCGGAAAGTGTCTCGCCCACTTGCGCGCACTTGACCTCAGTTCACCTTTGACCTACTTATGTGACCTTTGAATATCATGGAGGCCAATATAGGGCACCTACCAACAAGTTTGGTTTCAAACGGATGCAGGGTTGGAAAGTTATTCAAATTTGTGTAAGCGTCACGGACGGACGGAAGGACGCAATTTGGATCCCCTCCGCCTACGGTGGGGCTCGACAAAAACAAGCATTATTACATCATACCTCCATTGTATATACAGGCACTAATATGTAATGTCAAACACATTTGTAGCTTGACAAGACTCATTATCATACCACTAGCTGACCTTTCTCAGATCTAATCAAAAGCCAGTTGGCGGAGGAAAGATTGTTAAACCACACGTTTAAATACATGTAGTATATCAGCAGTTAATAGAAAGATTAGCAATGATATAAGTACATGTATACATATCCTTTTTAAACCCACAGTACAGCGGAACCTCTTTATACAGAGTGTATAAAAAAAAGGTAATCGAAGTTCAAAGGTCAATTATTTCAAAATTATACATTTTCATAATTTCAACTAGACATAGATGTCAAGAGTAGACTTTATTCAGCTTTAATCTGACACCTTTCCGGAATCAGTAATGTCACGCATCGCTGAGTTCTCTGTTGTTAAAGGTGACACGTCCAAAACCAACTTTTTGCAAGTTTGGGCTAATGAATGAAAGCTTTAAAGTACAATAATGGTGCCACACTTAAATGAAAACATCGATTTGAACAATTTGTGTTGGGTTTGCGAGTTAATGAATCGATTAGCTGAATACATTCACCGATATAATGCATGATTAGGTACATTTTACTTAAACATGAATATGAGCTGGCCTGCCATCCACCAGAATTAAATGCTTATGTTGATATCATTCGTTAAAAATGGACAACTTGGATTAGAAACTTTGAGGAAGGTCAAGTGATTGGGCCATTTTTCTTCAAAGAAATAAACATTAACTGGGAACATGTACGTTCAGATGATACCTCAGTTGGAGGAACACATTAGGCGACAGGTGCGAGGAGTATTTAGACAGATTCAGGACAGTGCCCAAACCCATCACCTTGTCGCTGTCACAGATGGACTAGGGGAGCTCTGAGAGTGGGGAAAGGGTCATTGCAATAACAAATAAGATTGAATGGCCACCAAGGTCACCTGATTAATTTTTGTTGACTTCTTTATGTTTGGACATTTGAAGAACAAGGTATTTACATCTCCCCGTGATCTGGATGATTTGCAGGGCCACAATCGACGCGAAGTGGATGTTTTAGCACCAGAATGATAACTAATCCCTAAGAGTTATGTGACACCACTCATTTCAAGAATCCATTCATAAGCCCAGACTTGCAAAAAGTGGGTTTTGCACCTGTCATTTTCATTGGCAAAGAACTAAGTGATGCGTGATATTGTTGATTCAGAAAAGGTATCAAATTAAAGCTAAGAAGTGACTCTTTATCTCATTAAAGGTGTGAATATATCTAATTTTGAAATAATTGACCTTTGAACTTCAATTACCTTTTTTTTAATACACTCTGTATAACAAGGTCGTTGAGAACATGGAAATTACCTTGCTATATCAGGTAGCTCTTGATATCACGGTAAAAAACAAACAAATTAAAGTAACCCATGTACGTTGTCTAACTCTACAAAAATTACCTTGAGCTTCCACATCTTTCTTCTACCCTGTTGTTTAGCTTATGGTAAGATAAGAATAAATTAGGGTTAGATTTGTATAAATGTCCCTTTGGTATGAAGATATCTATCATTGAAAATCAAATTTAGTTTTTTTAACCAGGAAAGCAGTGTTCCTTTTCAATGAAACTTTCACACATCATTTGGACATATCTTACAATGATTTTGGTACAAGATTGAAGTCTCAAATGTCATTTTGGGCAATATTTAACAAAGTGAATGGATCACTTTAATGCAAAGTGATGGGAACTGCAAAATAATCATATTTTTAGAGGGTTTTGTGTTTCATTAAAGAGTTATGTGTTCTTAATAACGAGATTCCACTGTAGGTATTCATATGTTGCCCTATTTATATAAATGCAGAGTCAACTGAAAGCCTTTCAATGTTGTACTTCCACATGTTACTGACTACAGTACTCTTATCAAAGTCACCTTAGAAGCATATGAGAGGTCTTTCAATAGTTTGTGTCCTCACAAAGCCTTTGTACTTTGCAAGTGAAAGGTCATTCACCAAAATGAGTATGTGTGTGTCTTATTTTAGCATGTTTCTGAGAGGAAAACTTTTACCTCACAAGTGAA
This sequence comes from Echinarachnius parma, assembly GCA_037951105.1. Classification (NCBI taxonomy): domain Eukaryota; kingdom Metazoa; phylum Echinodermata; class Echinoidea; order Clypeasteroida; family Echinarachniidae; genus Echinarachnius; species Echinarachnius parma. The sequence goes on along the minus strand of JBAMJV010001119.1, from coordinate 3,095 downwards.
AGGTCATTCACCAGTATGCGTCCTCATGTGTCGTGTTAAATTGTTTTTATGACAGAAAGCCTTTGAACATACATTGCAAGCGAAAGGTCGCCCACCAGTATGTGTCTTCATGTGTAAGCCTAGAAAATCTTTCCGAGAGAAAGCCTTTGAACACATGCTGCAATTGAAGGGTCTTTCACCAGTGTGTATCCTCATGTGTACTGTTAGATGGCCTTTATGAAAGAAAGCCTTTGAACATACCTTGCAAGCAAAAGGTCTTTCACCAGTGTGTGTCTTCATGTGCAAATATAGAAGATTTTTCCAACAGAAAGCCTTTGAGCATACCTTGCAAGTGAAAGGGCGTTCACCAGTATGTGTCCTCATGTGTTGTGTTAGATTTCCTTTATGACAGAAACCCTTTGAACATACCTTGCAAGTAAAAGGTCTCTCACCAGTATGTGTCCTCATGTGCTGTGTTAAATGATGTTTCCTATGGAAAGCCTTTGAACATACCTTGCAAGTGAAAAGACGTTCACCAGTATGTGTCCTCATGTGTTTTGTTAGATTTCCATTAATACAGAAGCCCTTTGAACATACCTTACAAGTGAAAGGTCTTTCATCAGTATGTGTCCTCATGTGTATTGTTAAACAATGTTTCTTATGGAAAGCCTTTGAACATACCTGGCAAATGAAAGGTCTGTCACCAGGCCTAGTAAGTACATTCATATGTTTCTTTAGATTACCACTTGATATTAAGGACAACTTTTCATCCTGTGTCATAAGTGCATCCAGATTGTCTCTTTTGGAAATAAGCTCAGAACCAAAGCTGCTCTTATATTGCACACAAGAGTGTTCATGTTCGTGTCTCCTTAGATTCATGTTGTCAAAGAATGTCTTTAAACACAGGCTGCATGTGTAGTGTCTGCTACCATCTTTGTCACTTTCATCATCCATTGATTCTATACCATCACCACTAAGTTCATCATTGTTTATGCTTGATTGAATCATTGAGCTACATGTACCTGTCTCATCCTCCTGAAAGGCCTGCTTTTCTGGCACTACCCCTAGATTTGTAGAGGATACATCTATCTTTCCGCTTTCCTGATGGTCAGCACTTTCTGCAAGGGAACATATTATACAAATATGGTCAGTATATTCAAGTATTTGCTTTGCCCCATGTGATATTACTATTTTTTGTCTTTTCATTAGCTCCCTCAATAACATATTTGACAGGGTTCTGAATGTCCAAAGCTGCATCAAAGAAAGCACTATTCCTCTAACAATCTCCTATAGCATGGTCTTACTGTCAAATATTTGCCCAAGGTATGTGGCACAGTGCAGTTGTGATGGAAACAAAAGAGATTTGATCACTTGTCATGGTAAACTCATGGTTTTCACATGTTTAAGAATTAAACATACAGTAGTTGTCTTTATGGTCTTTGATTCACCAGAATTTAAAGGACCTAAAGAATACAACGTACTTTTACACTTATTCCATAGTTGATGACTTGAAACATAGGTCTGCCGAAACAAAATCCATGAAAATAAACACAGTTGTGATTTAAGACCAGTTTTCTGATGCCAAATCTCACTTAGCAGCAGTTTACCCACTTTTAGGGTCTGGAATTGGCAGCGTGATCGACATGTGATTGACAATTCATTGGCTTACGTCATGACGCGTCATCTACAGAATTTAGTTCATTAGTCCGCTTTTTTTAGATGACGTCACATTTTGGCGATTTAAAAGGGGCGTTCCTAGGACAATTTGATATTTACTAATTACCCCAAAATTGATTGATTTCATGAGTACATGTAATGACTGCCAATTCCTTTCTTCGGGAAAAATTACATATAGAGAGCCGAATTGTGAAAATTAGGCCATCTAGACGCTGTAGTTCCTTTAATTCATCAAGCTTCTAGGACATCTGTTTCCCATTATTACTAAAATACACCAAGATAGAAGCGTAAGTCTGGGGATAGGGTGGAAGGTTACTGCGGGATATGTTGGTTATCATGGTTGTAAACTTGTAAGCAAGGCTGGACAGTCGACACTGGCACTGGACCGGGGCCACTGAAATTGCTTTTGGGGCCAGCAAAAATGTATAAAAGTTATATTTTGGTGGCCTGATCGGGCATGCAGATTTTCAACCCGACATTGAAAACATGAACAAATCTTTTCTTTTAAGTCATGCTTCATCTGTAATCAAGGGTTTGATTAGGAAAGAGTGATTTTTTGTATATAGTAAAAAGCTTACTCATGAAATACAATTTTGAGGGCAGTGAATTTTCTTTTGGGCCACCAGAATAGGGGAAGAAACTATTTCACTAGCCCGACCAGACCACTGACTAAAAAGGTGAGTGTGGAGCCCTGTTGTAAGTATTTTAAACTCAAATTTTCTCCGTACCTGTATCCGTTGACTCAACATTACTGCATGTCCTGCTTGATCCATGAAGAGATTGATGATTGGACTTCTCAACTGGAATGTCAGCTCCATTGTCCGTGGCTTGATTCTGCAGCTCAGTTGCTTGGGGTCCATCTGCCTTGCATTTATCACACTTCATAGCAATGTAATGCTCTGTAGCACTCACAGAATACTGAAATCTGCTACGGTGCAGTGCCTTGTGGCAATCCTCACATCTAGCCGTCTTTTTCCCGATGCGTAGTTTGTGTAGCACAATCGTAGCCTCCTTAATTTTTGGAGATGTTTCCCGATCCAGCAAGTGTTCATCAGCACCTAAATAATACGACAAAAGATATAATATATCAGTATGAGGGCTCGTAGTCGGGATTTTCCAAATGGGGGGAGAGGGGTGCATAATTTATGAAAGAAGATTTTTAACACGTGATGAAAATAAGGGGTTCACATCATTACTGTGCCGCGGCCATTGTGCGGTATTACAACTGCTTTTAAACTTAAATGCTCGTTTTGGGAAAATTATCGGAAATAACTCTATTGGCCAAAATAATTGATTAGTAAATATGTAAAAAAGTGGCTTGCGTGGAAAAACCTGTACCTGAGCAACGTTTTAAAAAGCCACTGACATTGAGTCAGATCTAAATTCACCGTCAGTTTGGCACGTCTACCTGGTCGAATGTGATCTTTAACACCGCCATT
>JBAMJV010001118.1:0-32361 GCA_037951105.1 Echinarachnius parma | reverse complement strand
GTTCTCTCATGCCTTGTTTTATTCGTATTGACAAAAAAAGCATGAGACAGGTTTCGGTTTTTAAAATCTCCCTTTCGTTACAAAGATATGAACGATTGAAGTTATCAGATAATAAAATATCCGTTGGATTTTCGAAACCGTGTACAAAGTGAGTGCTGTGAGTTAGTGAATTTCACTTTGCATTTGTGCTCATTATTCGGCCATGTAGCATCCATTTGATTTGAAATTGTCACACAATACCCTGTGGACATAAAAGATAACAACAATATACATTATATCAACCAATCATCACTTTTTGCACTTGTCAACAAAGTTACTAGATCCCTTTAATGTATGAATATACAGCAACCAAAAAATGCCCAGGAAAGGTGAAATAATCCCCCAAATATAATGTCGAATGTGTGGTTGCCATGCAAAATGCTGTATAATGAGAGCCGAAAATTGCATTAAAGTACAAGACAATCCACTTGTTGGCCTTTCGCCGCTCACCTACATTACTATACATCCAGGGGTTAATTAGTGAAAACCACTTTGACCTTGTCACATTACCCTGTTTAAAATGTTCTCAGAGAAAGCCACACCTGTACTGTCTATTTATATGGAAAATCAGGAAAATTGCTCATGTAAGTTCAGAGGAAATTTGATTAAGGAGTGTTGAGCACCAGAATGATATAGCACTGTGAAGCTTGCTAATGGGCCTTAATGTAGGCATATTCATCAAAATGTGCCCAGGAAATGTAAAATAACCCTCTGAATATATGTCAGATGTGTGGTTGCTAGGTAAAATAGTGCTGCTAGGCTACATGATGGTATCCATGGATAATCTTAAGTATTTCAAATGACTGTGCCACCAATGTTAACCGAGTACTCAAGGTAATACAGGCTTATATAGCAGTACATTTCTAAGGAAATGTAAAGCATTTGCTAAATATAGGCCAAATACGTGGTTGCTACGTAAAAGTCGTTGCTATGCCATCCAATTGTCTCCATGGATAATGATATATATTCAATTTGCATTGCACCATCAATGTTATTAATTGTATGCCTTGTATATTTATATTTTCAAAACTAAACATACATATTTGTAAGCTTTATAAGTTATATTGTCTTAAAGACAGGGGAATGGAATTTCCGGCTGATGGTTAAAGTCACCCCTGTTAAGTGTCAGATATTGCACAAAATGACATTTGAGACTTTACTTACAAATTATGTTCGACTGCCCGGAAGGATTTTGTGATTTCACTTATAGTGTTTTAATCATTGGAAACATACATTTATTGTTAAACTCATTAAATACTTGGTAGCTTTTTAGTTGTATTTCATGTGAAAATAGCCATGTGTCACATGATTGGCGTTGACATGGTTACGAGCAAATAATTTGGTGGGGGGGTCAGCATTTCTCGGTAGCTGGGTTCATGTCCTTTTCTCTGATACCAAATTTTCCGTGCCCGTCCGGGGGTGCAGCCAACTCCTTAAAAAAGGCTCTTTCTGGACTTGGCTCATGGACTATAAGAGCGTTTGCAATGTTTATTGGAACATATTTTGCCAGTTCGGTTTGCACAAAATTCATTTTAAGCTGTGATACAACAGCACTTCTAGTTACAACCCTCGTTCTGTTTCGTTAAGATGCACCACCCTCTTCATCAGAGTGGATTAGCTTTGGCAGCATACTCTACAAGTTCCATTACGCCAGAGTCAATTTCAAAACAGCGAGAGAGAAGTGCATCAGCTATGACGGTGACTTGGCCAATCTTAAGACTACTGCGATAAATGTAAGTAAAATTGAAAGATTCCCGTTTTCATTTTCGCCATCTTCACCCGCGTCTACTTCACAAACATTGCAATCTTCTCCATGGGCGTAGGGGCACGTTCTTTCTGGGGGGGGGGGGGGGGGGGGGGGGGGGGGAGCTTAGGTCTTTTGTCAAAAATTTTCACCTGACAAGCAAAACAAAACAAAAAGGTCCCCGCCTCTTTGATGCCCGAAAATGGCATGTTTTCAATTGTTTAGTCCAAAATAACAACATTTTGCCCGAAAATATCAGACGGATTTTTTCCGAAAATAACAAAACACTGCCCGAATATTATATGATTCTTGCCAAAATATGACATTAATATGTCATGATCTGTCTGCATCTTCGTCCTTGTTTATTGAAGATTCCAATAAATAAGCAATATTAGCATGGATATCGAAACCTGCGGCATGAGGAAACATTGTAGTAGACCTGCACATATTTTTCGGATAGCACCCCTTCCCCTCTGCGACAATCCTCGAAACCATAAAAACCTTTACTGGTTCGGAACTAACGATTTGTTTTGTTCTTTTATGTCGACCATTGTTGTAACAATTAATGTTGTTATTTTTTCCTCACAAATAGGACTTCGTTTATAAGACCTTGTCTAGTGGAGACACTACGATCGTTGATCGTTTCTGGATTGGACTTACCGATGTGGTGAACGAGGGCGCCTTCGAATGGCTCGACGGGACGCTTTTGGATCCAGGGTAATTCCACTCAAACAGTACATTTCATGTTTTTACTACTATACAATTTAAAAGGAAAACTAAAAATAACTTTAGTATTTATTGGCATGTGATACAATTACCTCCTGTCTAGTTTTACTGATTTTTACCCCAATTGTACCCTAAAGTCTAAGTCTAAGTGCGTTATTTACTACTGTTCAATTTAAAAGGAAAAAACACATTTAAAAAAAGGCTAGTTCAGTATTAATTGGCGTGTAAGTACCCCTTGTTGGTGCCGATATGCTTAGGAGGGGAGCCATAATATATTCCAATGTTACGTTAATTTTGTGAATAAATCATTTGTTGCACTGTCAACGACTACAAATATCGTCAAAAACTCATAGTTTCATATCAAAGTAGAACACCAACATGGAAATGTGTGTATAAAAACAAACAACGACCATGTTTTATATTTACATTGTATCTAATTGCATCCATTTGCGTAGCTAAATGTTTGCCTTGTATTATTATTTGAATGCCACTGACAAGTATTAAACGCACATGCACGAGATGCTATAAAGACTATTCACGCTAATATCTGCATGCGTGGCTAACTCTAGCAAAGGTTACGTTATTTTGATGAGTATCGATTGTATCCTGGTTGGTCTTGATTATGTTCAAGCTATCACATTACTGTATGCTCTTTTAGTCTCGATGTGTGGAGCGAAGGGGAACCGAATAACTCCGGCCTTGATGAAGTAGTCGAAGACTGTGCGGAGATCATGATGTCGAATGGACGCTGGAACGACCTGTCGTGCTGGGTGATACGGAGTGACCTTGGCTACATATGCGAAAAGCCATTCGGTAAGCCAAATGATATCGTTATGCTCGATTGTTACCTTTAAAGTGATCTAGTAACATTGGTGGCGTGTGCAAAAACTGACGAAGGGTTGATACGATGTGTAATTTTGTGATGTCCACTAAGTAATGTGTGAACCTTTCGTGATGAATGTCATTGACTTTTTGCAGAATAGATAATTATAAATCCGAACACTTCAATCATACATAGTTTTATAACAAAAACTAAATTTGGAAAACCAAAATCTGTTTCATGCTTCTATTGGTAATACATAAACAAACAGGTAAGTGAAATAACTTTAGTTGATGTTGACAGTTTTACCAGATATTGCATCGACAAGCATGGGGCCGTTTTCAAACATAAAAGGGTTCTAGTAACATTGTCAAAATCGACAAATTTTACTTAGAACTTTAGCAGTTCTCACATAACTTGTTTCGGTTTCCGAATATCTTTTTTGTTATAAAGATATTTGATTAAAATGTTTGAATTTAAAATTCTCCCTTAAGTTAACTGTAATGGGTGATGATGGGGTGTTTAATATAATAAAATAATAATAGACATTTAAATAGTGCATATGGCAAAGAGCCTCTAAGCGCTTAACATATTTACATACAAATTAGCAAAATTAACAAAACTAAATCTTACATAATTGCATATTAACAAAATTAACTATCACGAAAGGCAAACATAAACAAATGAGTTTTTAATCTCGATTTAAAATTACTGTAAGAAGTGCGAATATTGAGGGGAAGATTGTTCCACAAGAAAGAAGCATCATAGTATTTTGAGGCAATTCGTTGTGTGAATTCTAGCAGTAACTGAGTAGATGAACGCAGTATTCGGGTAGGAGTGTAGTGGTGGATTATATATGTTAAGTAGGTAGGATCGAGGCCATGCTAGGCTTTGAAAGTAATGAGAAGCATTTTGTCGATGATACGAAAGTTGATAGAGCCAGTAAAGATTGTGTAAGATTGGTGTAATGTGGTGAGAGCGGGAAACACAAGAAACAAGGCGAGCAGCAGTATTTTGTAGAGATTGCAATTGTATGAGATTTTTATCAGGGAGTCCATAAAGTAAAAAGTTACAAGAGTCAAGTCGTGATGTAATTAGTGCATAAACTAGGCGGATAGTGGTGTTATAATCAAGATATGGGCAAATTTTTCCTATTTTTCTAACAGCTATGAGGGCAATTTTACCAATATAATCAATCTGATGTGTCATATTCAATGCAGAATCCATAGAAACGCCTTAATTTTTGGCAACTAAAGAGGGTATAATGTGCGATGTGCCAATATTAAATGTCGGAGTTGGGTCATGTCAAGCAAAATGGGAGCTAAAGTAAATTATTTCAGTCTTAGAGTCATTAAGGACGAGTTTATTATGTACAGCCCATGATTTAACATCTTGAATGCAAGCTTCATTCTTGGAGACAGCATTTGCGGAATCTGCAGGGTCAAAGGTGAGATACAGCTGGGTGTCATCCGCGTAACACTTACAGGAAACACCATGGGCAGAGATGACGTCTTGGAGTGGAGCACTAAAAAGGATGAATTCTAATGGTCCTGCCACACAGCCTTGAGGCACACCGCACCAAAGGTCATGAGAGTCCGAGTTGACATTGCTGATGAGGACAGATTGTAGTATAACCTTTGCCTTTTATTATGATTTATTTCCTAATAGTTATAACTCCACCATGCTCGAAGGTACATGTATATAAAATTATAAACGCTTAAGTAAAAATCCTGTTATCATTCAAGAAGAGCCATTAAAACAGAAGAGGTGCTCTCTAAAAGAGCATTGGTTTGAACCATTTTTCATACAACATTATTAGTGGAATGTCTTGTTGGAATAATGATTAAATAGAGAGACCATCAACAACTAAATAAATATAAAAAGGAGAATTTTTTCACAAAGTGAAGGCATTTTTTTGTTATTATTGAAAAATCATCGAATACATCTGGGCCCCAGATCTATTTTGATTGAATAATGAATATGTATTCAGATTTCAGCCGTTTCTGAACCGATTTTTTTCAAATACAGTTTATTCTGCCATTAAAATTGTATGCTCTTTTAAATTTTACTCTCTGTTTTTCTTTATCTCTCAAACAAATTATTTCGTGCAGCGCCCTCTATACCAAAACTGTGACCCTCTTTTCTCAAACCCCCCAAAAAGTCGCCCGATATGTTTGTGTGCTATGAGCCAAAATGTGTAAATTATGCTAAAAAATGACAATGTTAAACGTTACTTTTCCTGAAAGTATATTCTTTCATCTGTCGACTGTACAAAATATGGAGTCTTAATACAAAGCCAAAGTTGAGTTATAAGCAGTTTTCTAGACCATTTTTTTTTTCGGAGTGACTCAAGTTTTGATAAAAAATCTTATTGCAGAACGCTGCGAGACAATAGCCCTTCGGTCTGCTCCATACTATGGCCCAGATTCGCACACTAACGCTGAACGCGGCATGTGATTGGCTAATCACGACACATTACCGGTTCCAGGTGAAAGTTCAGCTTTCATTAGATCCTGTTTCATGCATAACATCAAGCCAAGTAAGAATGGAGTTGTAAGGGATTAAACAAAGTTCCTTCGCACTGCGCGCCTGAGTGATCCTAAACTTTAGAGCCCCTTTTCTCCTTATTCTGTAAAACCCTTGGTAAAACTAGCCAGGCTTATTCTGCTACTTTTAAAGGGATAGTTGAGTTCTGGTAAGGAGAGTACAGTTTTGGTGAAACTGAATTTTAGTAACCAAAACCTGCATCATTACATTACAAACTACTAGTTATAACTAGAAAGGAACACAACATTACAAATGACGTAGTAAAGATCATGTTATCATTTTAAAAGAGCCGTTAAAACGTAAGAGGGCGCTCTCTAAACACTTATCGGTTTCAACCATTTTGAATAAAATATTGTGCATGTGATGTTTTGTTGAAATAGTGATTAGATAGAGAAATAACCAACAACTATTTAAATACCTATTTTGTAACTTTTTGAAAAGAGGAAGCATTTTTTTGAATTTTTAACGGCTGGTTCAAAATTCTCTAATAAACCTGGGGCCCCAGCTTTATTACAAATTGTTATATTTATGGATATTTCAGCCGTCTCTGAACCGATTTTTATCAAACAAAGATGATTTTATTATTTAAATATTATGCTCTTTCAAATTTTACACTCAGTTTTTCATTACCTCACAACAAAAATAAGTAGTCTAGCGCCCTCTCTACCAAAACTCAACTATCCCTTTAATCTCTTTTTTGAATATGTTATACTGGTCTGAATGTAATGAATTATATATCATATTAAAGCTAATAGTCCACTGTCTCTTCCAAGCTATGTAAAAAAGTCTTCACTCATTTTTGTAAACTTTCTGGGGGTTTAACGGTGGGGGGTCACAACTGAACTACCCCTTTAACTGCCAAACCTTATTTGAGAAATCAACATTGTCAATTCCAACCAAAGACACTTAAAGCTTTCGAATTTATCTTGTACCCTGGTGGTTATGTTGGTTGGCATATGGTAAAATAGGCTACAAATGAACTGGGTACACATTTTTCAAACATTTCTGCAATACTGGAAATACGTATGATTGAACTTATGGTGCACTATGGGTTTTTTCTTCAAAAATGGTAAAAATCAATAGGCAATTGGTGATAAGTCATGAGATAAATACTCACTGTTTGACTAGGTAACGTATTAATTTCCTTTAATTATCAAACATCATTTAGAAGAATCTTACCATTATGATAATATTTGTTTAAATATCACTGATAGAGTTAATGGATCATCTTTTTAAAGGAGCAGTTCAGTTTTGGTATAGACGGCGCTTCACAAAATAATTTCTTTTCGAGAAACTGAATGTCAAATTTTCAACAGCATACAATTTAATGTCAGAATAAACTTTATTTTATCAGGATCGGCTCAAAAACAGCTGAAATATCGATAGATATATCCGTTTAGAATATATTTGTGCCCCATATTTATTCGATAATTTAAAAAACATAATCATGCTTACACTTTTTCATAAAAAAATCAAAAGAAGTTTTTAAATAATGCCTTTTGTTGAATGATAACAAATGTTTTACTTAGTTTTGTTTAAATTTGGTACGTTTCCAACATTGTGGACTTCTCACTATTATTCTATACAGGGTGGCTCAGAAATAACGGAACGGGGCACTTCCCAAAACAAAGACATGTACTGGGTCCATCGGATAGTGTGTCTTCTTAAATCAAAATTGATACCAAGAACATTAATTTTGGTCGTGTAGTTTTTATTTTAGAGCGCTGTAAGGCGTTTTGTCATTTAGAACAACCGCGTCTTTCCCTGGCGTTCACGAAGTTCCGCTTTTCTGCTAAAAGGAGGGATGACGAGGGCCAGGAAACTGAGAGCATGAATGGTGCGTTTTTTTTTCTGAAAAGGTACGAAATCAGCGAGGCAGCGAGTGATAACAATAAACCGGATTTCGTCCCTTTACAGAAAAACCGCACCATTCATGCTCTCAGTTTCCCGGCCCGCGTAATCCGTCCTTTTAGCGGAAAAGCGGGACTTCGTGAAAGCCAGGGAAGGGCGTGGTTGTTCTAAATGACAAAACGCCTAAGTGATACCATGTCAGTGTTAATTTTTCTTCAATGTTGACTGACCGTTTGGCTAAAGAATGACCCGAACGGCTCGTCATAGAATTACGGCTCACTTGATGCGGACACCTTTGTGTGCATTCGACTGAATAGCCAAAGCTCCGCCTTGGTCGTAAAAAAGTAGACATTCTGGCAGTGGCCTAGCAAGGATCATGCGGTGTAGAAATAAATGGGTAGTAACCCCCTAGAAAAATAACCCAAACCCGAAATTTTAGCCCGTTTCCCTTTCACCACCTTGCAGAAATATACTGTTAAACGCACGATTAAATTCGCACACACGATCTGTGTAGCGACTCATTAACGAAACCATGGTAATTATGCACCTCCTACATGTCACATCACCCTACTACGCCCCGCTCAAAGGCGGAGCTTTGGCTACTCAGTCGATTGCACATTAACAAAGGTGTCCGCATCAAGTGCACCGTAATTCTATGACGAGCCGTTCGGGTCATTCTTTAGCCAATAGGTCAGTCAAAGTTAAAATAAAATGAACCCTGACATGGTGTCACTCCCAGCGCTCTAAAACAAACACTACACGACCAAAATTAATGTTCTTGGTTAAATTTTCATTTGAAAAGACACACTATCCGATGGACCCAGTCATTTCGTTATTTTATTTTGGGAAGTGCCCCGTTCCGTTATTTCTGGGCCACCCTGTATTGTTTTCAATGTTTTGGTGCAGGTTTTGGTTAGAACAATTCAGTTTGACCAAAACGGAACTATCCCTTAAAGGGATCTAGTAACTTTGTTGGCAGGTGCAAAAGTGATGAGAGATTAAGAAAATGTGTATTGGAGTGACCTGATATGTCCATAAAGTAATGTGTGAAAATGTCAACTTATTTTGCCGAGAAATTAGTGAAAATTTAAAATTATATTTACTTACTTATTGCAATTAATTTGTGCACACGACTTAGCAATTCCCGTGGTAAATTTCATATCCGAACATTTCAATCGTAAATATCTTTTGAATGAAATTGAAATGTGAAAACCGAAATCTGTCCAATACTTGTTTTGTTAATACGAATATAACAATGCATGAGGAACCGCTAGAATTCCAAATTGATTTTGTTGATGTGGACGATGTTACTAAGTCCCTCTAAATTGAAAACCCTTAACAAATTTAACATTTTAGTATCATAATCAAGTCCATAAATAATAATTTATGTTTCCAGCTGTTTTTTAAATCTTATCTTGAACATTTAACATGTTTCACTGGTACAGATGTTTTAAAAGTCAAGTGAGTGATTTCATCAATACCCTTAGAACATGCTCAGCATAAACACATCGTTTCACACACAAATGCAACTAATACAGTACAGTGATATTCGGATAATCAGATAGTCAGTATAGACACAGGTTAACAGTCACAAGCAAAGACAAAATACATTACAAAGTTGTATTTATTACACATGTACGTGTATTGATATACAACAATACTTTTTCCTTTTGTCTAAACTATCATTTATCCAAAATCCATTAATGTGTTAGTTGCAATATCTAACTGGAGAGAGCGCTCTCATTGAAAGACATGGGAACTTCATGTTACTTTTCTATAAAGCCATATATACATGTATCCAAATAGCAAATAATTTTATATTGGAGAGTACACATTAGATAACTTAAACATAGACTTAATAATTATAAAACTATATGGATAATACACATAAGATCAATTAACCATATAATCAATGTAAAACTACATTATATTGGATAATAATATTATAAAACTTAACCATGGCCTCAATGTAAAACTACTTTATATTGGATAGTGCACATTAGAACACTTTATTATTGCCTCAATATAAAACTATTATATTTTGGATAGTACACATTATACAATTTAACCATGGCCTCAATGCATGTTATGAACCAAATCATTTAGAATGGTTTGGTTCATAACAGGCAATAAGGTGACGGTTAACCAATATTACTCATTTGTTAAGGCGGAATGCAGAGAAAACTGAATTCCTTCATATGTCATCTCGATTTAGAATAAAGAATATAATACCACCTGTCATATTGATAATTGTAATATCATTTTATTTGGTTTACCTGAGGTGTTATTAAGTAAAGTACAACACATAAAAAATTCTGCTGCTCGCTTGATAACACGTACTAAACGATGTGAATCCATAAGTCCAGTTTTGTATAATTTACATTGGTTACCTGTAAATAAACGAATTATGTTTAAGATTTTAGTCATTACGTTCAAATGCATACATGGAAATTCACCTGATTATATTCAAGAACTGATTAGTTTGTATAAATCATTTAGGGTCCTTACAATATATGTGACCCGTCCTACGTAGAAGAACCAGAAGTCGACAAAGTTGATTTTCTGGATTTGTATTTAGTTCGATTCAGCAATATCTAAGCTTTAATATGATATAAAGTTTGTCTCATAATGATTCTGCAACGCGGAGTTATTGACGCTTTTCTAAGGCAAATATTGAACGGTCTGGAAATAAGATGCCGAGAAAATAGCTCAAGAAACTTTACATCCATTTCGAAAGTGAAATTAGCGTTTTAAGCAGGCCATAAATGAACCGATTGCATGAATAGAATGTCGTAGCAACCTTTATTCAATTTTCTTGAAAACTTGCATATCAGTAAATATGTATGATATACACCTTCCCTCCAGAAACTGTTGAATATTATCCATGCATTGTAGAGATATGAACAGATTTAATTACAATTTAAGTGGGTTTGGAACGATAAACTGTACATCTTGAAGCACATGATACAATAGCGGGCACTTTCAGGTAACAAAAGGGATTCCGCTCTGGCTCTGTTTATTGTTCGATTAATCGGTATTGACTGGCAGTTTGATTTTAGGAATGCAAACTTGCGTCTGGTGCGTAATGTAAAAACTATTACAAAGAACAGTATGTTGATACGTGAGAAGTAAAACGGGGTATCGAAGCTAGACATTTTGGAGGGGGAGGCCCCAGGTACCAAAGGGGGAGGGGGGGGGGGGGATCCGTTGGTACAGGGTTTGTTTTCGTTCTTTTGGCGGGGATGCCCGGGGATGTCCCTTAGAAAATTTTGAAACAGGTGTCTAAGTAACGGAGGCGAGCCTCGGTCAACTTCAAAATGAGGGTATATAAAAGAGTGGGATTGTGCTTTAGCCAACTTAAAACAAGCTCTAAATAGCGTTTTTTTTTTTGTTTTTGTGGTGGTGTGGGGGGGGGGGGGTATGCCTTATTATACAATTATTATGAACTACTTAAATATTTAGTACGACAAATTAATTCTACATACGATTAATGAATGTTATGTTACAGGGCCCAATTCTTTAATCTATATAATACTCACACTCAACCAGTGGTGTACATAGTGTATGAGGTTGGAGGGGGGGGGGGGGGGGGGGTGGGTGGGTGTGCAGTTAATTGGATAGGACTTGGGTCGTATTGTCATAAACATACTTTGTCAAACTCAATAGGGCCACTATACAATGGAGGCCATTTGGATTACTAATCTCCGTGCAAGCGACCGCGCAGTCAATAGGGATTAAAGAATCTCGATGTGCGCTGGCCGCTCTTGACGGCTAACGAGATTCCAACTTAGCACAAAGGGGTTGTTAAGAGGCGGAGCTTAATATCGATCGCTTTTAGTGGCAAATAATTTTGGAACGCAAACTTTTCAAACCTGCAAAAAACATGCTTCAAAACTCTGCTTAATTTTTACCTTTCCACTGGATATTTTTACTGGATATTTTGCGTACCGGTAGAACAGATATCAGGGAAATGCATGAGGCAATAATATTTTTTTTCACTTTTTCATGCAATTTCAAATCAATCGTGATTTCTGAGGTTCGACATCTTGCGACTTCTGGCTCCTTTGCGGATGGCGAGGCACATATATACAGGTTGAGGTAGAGGAGAAAGAAAAAAAAAAAATGCAATATAATATTTGCAATACCAGTTTCATATTTTTCTGTTTAAATCATATAATTATGTACATATCGTAGTTTTTTCCCGTTAGAACAATCCCAAACGGAACTGCAATTTTAAAGGGGGAATAAACAAGGGGATATACATGTAGCATATACAGTGTATAGCAGAGTGAAAAAACTAGAAAATATTTCAACTTGTAAATTTGGGCTAAGATCAAAACATCTATAAAGTAAACAAAAAACACATTTTGAAGAAAAAAAATGTACATTTTAAATTTTGTTAAAACTATCCAAATTCCAAGGTGTGAAAACCTATTTGGTTCCCCCCCCAAAAAAATCCAATATCTAGGAGAATAAGCAAAATATTGGTTTTAAATTTTATAGGAGGTAAACGAAAAATACTTTTACGCTTTCAATTATACATTTTAAATAAAACAAAATGGATACATTAACATAACTCTACTTTAGTTTCTTTTAGCAAAACACATAAGAAACGAAGTAATTGAGTCTGCAAACATTTACAAAACGAGAATTTCAAGAATTGAACAAGATCATACAAAAAGAAAATTTAAGAGAACAAATTCAAGGCTAGAGTTCAAAGTCTTCCTATACTCAAAATTAATTTAGTCATAATTCTGTCCAAAAGCATACCAGTAACTCTCCATGAGTGACGAGGCATACTGCTGGTCGTCGGCAAAAAATCGTCTCTGGCGGGGGAGAATGTAGGAGGTGGCGACTGGTCGTGTGGGCATAGTGGCGACGTGTAGCGGTCCGTTGGAGACTGCATGCGACGAAGCCTCGGGGATGAATAGGCATATTGTTCTGTCGGCGGCGAGCGCGGACGACGATGTGAAGCTGGCGAGTGCAGGAGGCGAGTGCAGGAGGCGGTCAGCCGGTTGCCCACGTGAATGTTGCCCTGCTGCATGTGGTGAACGCGTACGTTGTCCTGGTAGCGAATGCGGACGTTGACCCGGAAATGGCGGCGAGCGCGGATAGTCGTCTAGACGATGTGTGCGAGGACGATGACTCAGGGATGGCGAACGCGGGTGATGTCCCGATGGTGGCGTGCGGGGTCGATGATCCGGCAGTAGAGGCGAGCGAGGACTGTCGTGAGCCTGCTGCGAGCGTGGAGGATCAGTGGGCTGCGAGCGCGAACGAAGGTCAGGCAGGTGGGGATGCGGACGACGGTCAGACGTCGAAGAACGAGAGGGACGGCGCGCCGTGATGTCGCGGAAGGGCGTGCAACCGGTTTTCGCTTGTTGCCCGTGTGGGTGGTCCAAGATTGTGGGTGTGGAAACAGAAGCAGGTCCCTAGCGAAATCAGTAACGGCACAAACAACAGTTTCCACCGCATGTGGAAGAGGCGACTCTCCGGCATGAAGATCAGCACTCTCGCGATCGCGACATGTATTGCAGCTAGGAAGAGAATTGGTGAAATCGCGGTGCATGAAGGGCCAGTAGTAGCGGTCTGCAATAGAGTCGATCATGCAGTCGTGGCTTGAAGTGTGGAAGGTGTGGAGGACTTCGTCAACCATGGTTGAAGGAATGAGAAGTTGTAGAACGTCACACGTGCGGTCAACGGCTATCTTGCGACGGTAAAGGAGACCATCGCGAAGCTCGAATCGAGAAAGCTGCCACAGGTAACGGCGCATAGACGGACCGAAGAGACGAATCTCGGCCACGTCTGGCTGGATATCACGCTCGATGAGGGACTGCAGCATGCTGATGTTGTGGTCAGTGTGTTGGAGGTCGCAGACTTTCGCAGCTAGAGTGCGGAGGTCGCAGGGCGACGGTTGGAGGTCAGCCTATGTGGTCTGGGAGGAGCTGTCCACGCTGTAAACTCTCGGCAGGGGCTGGTGATGCAGTGACGAATGTAAGGTGTGGAACTGATGTTGTAGGTCAGCCATGCGTTGAACCAGGTCGTAGAGAATGTCGTCGGTAGACGTGTAGACTGCTGGGCGTGGCATATTGAAGGCAAAGAAAATACTAACAGAGAAAAGAGTTCCAAAATGGAGACCAGACTAAGGTTCAACTTAAGTGTTCTCACTAATAATTTGGATACTGAAAACTGTAAAAGTGAAAAACAGCTCCAAAATAAAGTTCTACGATAAATGTTCAAATGAAGATAACTGTATAAAGCATGCCAAGTCGTGGGCTTGTCTACCAAGAGAAATCCAAACTTTCAACATGATTTACCTGACTTATAAATAGAAGAGCACTGCTTGACCAGCCGCCTGTTTCCAATTCTGACCAAGGACAAGGCCAAGGCTGCTTCCCTAAAAAAAAACAATTGTTTTATTAAAATTACAATTACATGTAAAATTGCAAACCTAAAAACAATGAATTTGATGTTAGACATGTCATGAACTTGAAGGTCCTACAGTACGGTCGGCTGTAAAAAAAAGTTTATCATTTTTTTGGTTTGATTTGTCTTCTTTCTCCTTATTCCTATATAAATAATAAGTCAAACAAAATCAATTTTAATAACAATTTTTTTTTAATGAAAAAAAACATAACATTCATAAATAATTTGCATTTTCGTTAGAATAAGCGTATATTAAAACGGGCCATTTCTTCGGCCACTCTAATTCCAAACAATCTCATATTGAAAGGCCTATTGTTTCAGAAAAATGTATGCTTTTGAAAAAAATTGTTCCATTAAAGCCCAAGATCAGTTTCGGGAAAGTAGCCGAATACATCTTAATCTACCATTATTATTGAATATGTATTGAAATAGGGCTTGTGTGGTAAAATCCGAACCTAAGCATCGTTACATGCAGAAATATCGGAAGTATGAGCGAACCGCCACGTGGACAACCGTGTGGTCGTAACACACGTAGTGTATGGGCGATATCTATCTCATTGGAATGAATATTTAATTTCGCAAATACATCAATTAGTAGGCGGTTTCTTGGAAATTTGGAAAATCCTATATTAGTATAATAATTCTCTTTCACATCATCGGTAATAAGAGCTTCCATTTCATTTTTGTTGAGAGGGGGGCGTTTCCAAAATTGGTCTTTACCTTTAAGAACAATGCAGCAGTAGTACTGAATTACATTACAGATTTGTGTGTTGGGTCATCTTCCATGAAGATGCTTACTCGTATACAAAATGTACCCAATATGCCATATAAAACTTAAAGTGCAACTTTTCTTTTGCACTTTTTATAAGAAAATACATATTTTGACAAACGCAATTCTATGGCAACCATATTGGCCTAATTCACACATCTTTTATTTAAATCAGTACTACTGCTGCATTGTTGTTAGTGGAACCATTTTCCAAAAGCATGCATTTTTCTGAAACAATAGGCCTTTCAATATGAAATTTCTGGAGAAATTAGAGTGGCCGAAGCACTCATGTCCTGTTTTAATTGTGATGCTTATTAAAAGTAACACTTAGAGTGACATGCAATAAACGGTGCTTGAAAGTTTAGAAACATGCATGATTCTCTTGTTATTTGTGTAGAAGCTGACACAAATTAATTACAAAAGTGCAAGATTCAGTGTTTTTAGGTTTGCAATTTTACATGTAATTGTAATTTTAACCCGATCACTACGGGGACCGAGAATTCACGGTCCCCGATGCGCCTACTCATATACGGGAACCGATATTTCTCGGTTCCGAGCAAGGGCTATATTCATTGCATTAACATACATGTATGCATCTTGTAAGTACAATATTATTTGGCTGAATACACAGATTGAACCCTTGGCTATATGTATATCAAGTTTCTCCGACTCTAGTTGCGTGATTATTGTTTTATTACAATTTTATCATGGTAATACACAAGTCTACTTTCAGGATATTCGTATACAAACACATACAAGCCAGTTCACAGTTTTTGCACAGATTTTCACTTCGCTGAGCCTATACCATGCGTATCGATCGCCTCTATTGTATGTACTACTTGACCAGCGAACTCACGCTAGGATGAATAGAAGCGAATACAATGCCACGGTCAACCAGATATCGATCGGTTCTTTTGTGCTCGCCCAATGCGGTAACTCGACCGGTCCGTAAAATAATCTCGTATATAGCTATTGAAGCAGTATATCAAATGGCGTGGTAAAAGTGTTAATAAAACAATTGTTTTTTTAGGGAAGCAGCCTTGGCCTTGTCCTTGGTCAGAATTGGAAACAGGCGACTGGTCACGCAGTGCTCTTCTATTTATAAGTCAGGTAAATCATGTTGAAAGTTTGGATTTCTCTTAGTAGACATGCCCACGACTTGGCATGCTTGACTAAAGGAACCGATGCGCTATACAAATTTCATAGTCATAGAACACAGTCACAGGCTCTTTTAAGTTTTAGTCATGCATACTAGGTCGTTATAATCTTTATTTGAATTGGCCATATTTACAAATCTGTTATGTAATTCAGTTCTGCTTCTGCATTATTCTTAGTGCAACCATTTTCCAAAAGCATGCATTTTTCTGAAACAATAGGCCTTTCATTTCATTTCATTTCATTTATTCATTTATTTCAGATAAAATACAATAATAAAAACGGTACAGTGTAAAAATTGACAGGTATTTGCCTTAGAAGCAAAGTGCTTGTTAACGGCAAACCCATGTAAACAGAATCAAAATCAAAACAAAAGAAATTATTTATATACATTACTTTAAGCATGGAAATTTCACTAAGAAACATAACCTAAACATTTAACAATAACAAGTACAGAAGACAACAACAACAATATGAAATGTTTGGGGATTAGAGTGGCCGAAGTCATGTCCTGTTTTCTGCAATAAATGGTGCTTTAAAATTCAGAAACATGCGGGATTCTCTAGTTATTCGTGTACAAGCTGACAAAAATCACAAAAGTGACAGATTTGTTCACACCGTTGTCATAAAATGCATGATTTCACACCAACAATGCCATCAATACCATTCATTTTCAACAATGCCATCAATGCCATCAATACAATTCATTTTTTGCGTAAGAAATTCCATATCCATTACCGTTTGATTGATTAAAATGGGTAAAATACTTTTTGAGATACAGGAAAAAACGCTAGGGGGTACTTACTTTGTTTTGACTAGTGTATATCATACGTATAACCTATTGATTTTGTCAAGATTTGTATTAGGTGATACGTATATCATACGTATCACATATTGATTTCATCAAGATTTGTATTTTATTATTTATTTATTATTTATTTATTTATTCTTCCCATCAATTGTGTTCGCGCATATCTCAAGATCAGATGACTCAATTATCATGAATCTTCACATGATAATAGATCATGATTAAACTTAGATCTGCAAACTTTTTCAATGACGTCACATCTTTGTGACGTCATCAGGACGCAATTTTGTAAAATCTTAATAATCATTATATCTCAGTCATGAACTATCAATTTTAATTCAAATTTCGCATCAATAATAGTCACGTCAATGGTCATCTTTCAAGCTCATGCGCATGCACTTACACTTTAAGACGCGCGCGTACGCGTCCGTCAAATGAAAACAAATGTCAAAAAATGTTCAATACCCCAACCCGGTAATTTACTATATGTTTCAGATAATGTTAAGCGTTTCAAAAATGTCCGCGCGTGCGCGTCGACGCCCGCGTTTTTGCGCGCGTAACGCAAATGGATGAAAAATAATTAGATTTGTTCATGTTTTTCAATCCTGATACATCCCTTAACACAATCTATAAATTTGAGTCATTTTTGACTCATATTAACGGAGTACGGGTGCGTCAAAGTAATAGGATTTCAGGAACTATAGTGTGTCTCTATGTAATTGTGATAAGTCTGCCGCGCGTATTTGCGCGTGTAACGCAAATGAATAAGAAATATGTCGTTTTACACAGGTTTGGCATTCCTGGGTACATTCCTTAACACGCTTCATATATTTGTGTCATTGTTGGATCATAATAACGGAGTACGCGCGCGTCAAAGTCAAACTTACGCGCGCAAGCAAATTGGCAAAAAAAGGTAAAAACATCATTTTTTTCGGCCATGATTTTGTTTAAAGTCCATAAACTTCCGATTTTGCTTCAATATTCGAAATGATTATAAGTTGTAGATACGAATTCATACCTCATTTATGCCAAGTAAATGTTATGACGTCATCATATTTAGGGTTAAAGTTAAAAATGCAAATTAAAAACAGATTTAAATCGATTTTTAAATCGATCACAGCGGACGTTCGACCATATCTCGCTTATTCTCCATAGATTTCCTCCCAGATTTTGGTATGTTGAAGCTGAGGTTATACTTTAAAAGTACTGTGGTCCTAGCTATCCAACGATATGAATTTAAGAACCATAATGTGTCTCTATACAATTATGATTAGTCTGCCGCGCATCAACATTATATCTTGTATTGGCAAATGCATAGTGCAATCTTGTACTCATATACCATCATTTGTTCTATCTAAGTGAACAAGGGCTGGTGTCGTGGTACGACTCTGTGACTCTAGATCTAACTGTCTAATTGTCTTGGGTTCGATTCCAAGGCAATATTTGTTTCGTTTTTTTTTTCTTCGTTTTCTCTTTTTTTTCAGGGGTGGGAGGGGGGGGGGGGGGGGGGGAGATATCTGATATCAGTTTATGATGATTAATTTTTTTATTTTTTCAATCATCCTTTTACTATAACCTATCGCTACGTATTACCTGTATTCGTCAAAGTGACGAATTCAAAGTCTAGTTATTATTCATTCTTTCCATCAATTGTGTTCGTCGCATATCTCAAGATCAGATGAATCAATTGTCATGAATCTTAACTTGATGATAGATCATGGTCTAACTTAGTGCAGTGTATCTTTTCAATGAAGTCACATCAATGTGTGATTTTGTCAAATTGTAATAATCATCATAGATCTGTTTAGATCATGCGCATGGGTCTACACTTGAAGACGCGCGCGTACGCGTCCGTCAAATGAAAACAAAATGTAAAAAAATGCTCAAAACCCCAACCAAGTAATTTACTTTATGTTTCAGAAAATTGTAAGCGTTTCAAAAATTTCCGCGTAACGCAAATGAACAGGGAACATTTCTTTTTTTCACTT
Organism: Echinarachnius parma; assembly: GCA_037951105.1. Classification (NCBI taxonomy): domain Eukaryota; kingdom Metazoa; phylum Echinodermata; class Echinoidea; order Clypeasteroida; family Echinarachniidae; genus Echinarachnius; species Echinarachnius parma. The sequence goes on along the minus strand of JBAMJV010001118.1, from coordinate 13,491 downwards.
GATTTGCAATCCTGATACATCCATAAACGCACCCTATCGAATTGAGTCATTGTTCCATGGAGAAGGCTATTGTCTAACCTTCAAAGAACGAGTGCTCGAATTGCTGGAAGTGTAGAACTTTCATCAAGATACTTTCTCATCAAGGTCAGGATTGGGAGATAGCATTGTACAGTTCTTGAATTGTTTGCCACCTGAGCATCGTGAAGGAGACGATTATCAAAGATCCGAAGAGACTGTGTGGGTTACATACGAACATCACTAAGGGTCAACTTGACATCAGTGAGATTTCGATGATATGCTTGCGATGCAACAACTATACATTCAGTTGGTTGAGCTTGAGTTTGTTGACAGTCATCCAGGTTTGAACGTCTTTGATGATATATGTCAGCTTGAAGAGTACACATTGGATGGAATCCTGCGAACTCGGATCACATGGTATATACAACTGTATGTCGTCGGCATACATGTGATAGTTGACATCATGTCTGTGAAAGATTTTAGCAATTGGTTACAAGTACAAAGTTAACAGCAGGGGCCCTACGACTGACCCATGTCGGACCCCATACTCCAGTTTAAAGGGGACCACCAGGCAAAGGACAACACATTATTATATGTTTTGTTACCGATTTGTGATATCAAATATATACCCAACATTTTGCAAAGGCTTGTGTGATTCATAAACAAAGCAATTAATTTCCACCACTTACGGAACCACTGCTATTTCCTGGTTCCACACGGGCCAAGCATTTGCGAGTGCGCCAATGCTTTCACGCGTACGTCAATATAATCCCGGATGATTCGTTCGCTCTGCACAGAGCGCTCTGGCTCGCACACATGTAGTCTACGCAATTCATCTGGTTATTCTTATATGAAGATAGTCTGGGATTATCAAGGTGACGCTGATCAATGTATTCCTGGAGCTGATGAGCAACAACCTTCTCCAAGACCTTCGCTAGGAAGCGAATATTGGATATCGGCCTGTAGTTACAGAGGTTGTCTTTGATCAATGACTGTTTCTTTAGAACATGTGTGACAGTTGCTCTTCCAAGACAAGAAGGAAACGCACCAGTTTCTAGCAAAGGACTGACAGTCACTAGGAAGATGAGTACAGGAATGTAATCTGATCTGATAATCTTTTCTGATCATTCAATGTCAAATGAGCGAAGATGCAAAGTGATACTTATTAACTCACTGTCATACAGTTGCTCTTTATATACCTAAACTGTTTAAGTATTCAGTAATAACTGAATTGAATTGTATGAATAATTTATTGGAATCTCTTTTTGTTGAAATTAATATATCACCACAAAAAACGATTGTAGTAGGTAATATTTATAGACCACCACAGGGTAATGTAAATGAATTTATATTAGCTCTTCATAATATACTGCAAAGCCCATTATTATTGAATAAAGATTGTATTATTATGGGGGATTTTAATATAAATTTACTTTCATGTGATGGCCACACCCCAGCTAATGAGTTTTTGGAGACAATGCTTTCTCTCACATTTTTCCCATTAATTACGAAGCCTACACGAATTACTGATAACTCTGCAACCATCATTGATAAAATTTGTATGAATTTTCAACCCCTTCCCCAGTCTAGAATACTCCTATCAGATATATCTGATCATTTCCCTTTGTTTAGTTCTGTTCCACTCCGGCATGTAGATAAATTTATAAGTCATTCTACTAATTTAATTCGCAATTTGAATCAAAATAATATATCTAGTCTTAAAGAAAACCTTCGTAGGGTAGATTGGGCTCCTGTTTATAATGCCCCTAATGTGAATGATTCGTTTGATACTTTTGTTGACACTTTAAATGTGAGCTTAGATACATGCACCCCAATGACCAAAAGGAAAAAATTAATCGTAAAAACACACCAGTGTTTCCATGGATAACGAAAAGTCTTTTACAGTCAATTAATCGTAAAAATAATTTATATTATAAGTATAAGTCTAAACCTAGTGATAATTCAAAATTAAAATACACCTCTTATAAAAATAAACTCACTACACTCTTACGTCTAGCTAAGAAGAATTATTATTGTACTCAATTTCAGTTATTTAAAAAATATATGAAAAATACATGGAAAACGATTAATAAAGTTATGTGTAAAAATAAACGCCCTGTTAGTTTGGAGAAGATTGTTCATAATGGTAAAATTATAGAGGATCAACAAACTATTGCTGAGAATCTGAACGATTATTTTTCTTCCGTTGGTCAAACTCTTGCTGAGAATATACCAGCAACAGATTAGTTGTTTTTTGATTTTTTGGTTGATCCTAACCCCCACTCTCTATTTTTTACTCCAACCCACCCTGAGGAGATTTTAGGAATAATAATGAATCTTTGTGATAAAAAAAGCTCAGGGTTTGATGGAATTAATAATTTTCTTTTAAAAAATATCATACATGAAATAATTTCCCTTTTAGTGTTTATTTTTAATTTGTCTTTAATGAATGGGACTGTTCCCAGCAAAATGGAAATTGCTAAAGTAATTCCAATTTTTAAAAAGGGTGACTCACAAATGATAACTAGTTATAGACCAATTTCATTATTGACTTCTTTCTCAAGAATTCTTGAAAAAAATTGTTTATTCACGGACATGTTCTTTTCTAACACACCATAATATTATTTGTAAATCACAATTTGGATTTAGAGAAAAACATAACACTACCCATGCAATGTTAACGCTTATTGATACAGTTTCTCGTGCTATAGACCGTTCTGAGCATGCAGTTGGTATCTTCCTGGACTTCTCCAAGGCCTTCGATACCATTAATCATGATAATTATCTACAAACTACAGCACTATGGTATAAGAGGGAGTGCCTTGAAGTGGTTCAGGAACTACCTAACGGGTAGACAGCAATATGTTTCTTTGAATGGTTTTGATTCATCCTTACAAGATGTCCGATGCGGTGTCCCACAAGGTAGTCTCCTTGAACCGCTCTTGTTTATAATTTATATAAATGATTTGTATGCATCTTCTAAAGCTGTATCATTTGTATTTTTTGCAGACGACTCGAGTCTTTTTTTCTCTCATCCAGACCCTAACGACCTTCTTACAATTGTGAATAATGAACTTAAGCAAGTTATGATGTGGATAAAGGCTAATAAATTATCTTTGAACTTAGACAAAACGAACTATATGCTATTTAGTAATATGCTTAAAGATCTTCCATGTGATATTATTTTTGATAACACTGTTCTTGTAAAAGTTTCTAATACTAAATTTTGGGGTTTATTAGTAAATTATCTTGGAAATTTCATATAGACAATCTATGTAAAACAATTTCTCGCAATATAGGTATACTTTATAAACTGAAGTATTTTTTCCCAGAATAAATGTTATTACTCTTATATTATACATTGCTTTTTACACATTTAACTTATGGTATTCTTGCGTGGGGTAACGCAGCAAAAGTACATTTAGATAGACTATTATTGTTACAAAAAAGGCAATACGCATAATAACAAACTCTCCGTTTTTGGCGCACACAAATAAGTTATTCTATGAAAAACAAATACTAAAAATTTGTATAATTAAGGCCAATTTATGTTTTTATTAAATTCACATGAACTGCCATTAATTTTGTTAGGGAAATTTATGAAGAATAATCTTATACACACATACCCAACTAGACAGGCTAATTTGTTTCATTTACCCCTTTATAGAACCACTCTTGCTAACAGAACTTTCTTATCCTCTGGGCCTAGGTTGTGGAACTCACTGGATCAATCGTTGAGAAATTCACTTACATAAAATACATTTAAATTAAAGTTAAAAAAACAATTTATAGCTCAATAAAAAACTAATTAATGTTGCATGATATACATATGTACGTGAGTTTTGAGCGCGAAATAATGATGTTCCTCATTTACCGTGTCCTCTCAAACTTTCTCATTCTCTATTTTATTTGTATGTTCATTCCTTACACCATATTTGCAGACTGCTGAGCATTGTATGTTGTTTGTCTCGTCCTGTCCTGTTTTTGTTTTATGTTTTTTAGTTTTAAGTTTTTTCTTTTCTTTTACGGATTTTTTGTTCTTGTTGTTGTCAATATGTAACTTTTTCCTCATAATGACGTTCGCATTTTGCCCGGAGGCCTATGGCCCACAAGCTTTGCTTTTTACATAGGCCTCCAGACCTCCGCACGTTCATTTTATTCATTATGATTATTGTAAAATTATATAAATATTCAATTTTGTTAATTTCTGTATTTTGTATACATTGGATTATTTTAGAAAAGACAATACTGATTTTTGTTAAATTGCTCATACCTTTGTATTTTGTATTCAATTATGTTGAAAAAGTGTGTAAATAAAATATATATCAAAATACAGTACGTTGGTACACAGTTGAAATAGATCCCCGGGATTGTTTCAAACTAAATCATAAGTTATCTCAATAACCGAAAGAACATGCAAAACACAAAGCTAGTGTCATGGTTCTGTTAGAGGAAAGGATGCATAGGATTTGTTTTTGCAAATGTACAAACCTCGACTAGTAAACAAGTTTATATTTAAGGTAAAGAAACGCCTTTTCCTTGTATGGATTCAAGTACAAACAAATATAGATATATAAAATGATACCGCAATGAAGTAATGATATCACCAGTTGTTTACGGATTATAATCAGTGCCCATTCGGATTGAATCGAATCATTTAATGGGAGTAAACCAAGAAACGATACATATTTAGGTCTCGGGTTCGATTCCCGGCGAAGCCTATTTTTCCTTGCTCATGTTCAATCATTTAACATATTTCTAGCCAGTTTCCTTTATATGTTTACATTCAATTAATAAATAAAGCTGCATCACTTTGTGTGATCCCGCACACTTTCTCTAGAAAAGTTGATTCAACTATCCTTGGGTTAGTGCCCGGTTTAAATAGCTTCTGACTAATCGATAAATTAAACGGGTTTCATGGGAACGTCCCCCATTCAATAGTCTTCGTGGCTCAATGGTTGATCACTGGTCTAGTAATCCGGAGGTCTCGGGTTCGATTCCCGGCGAGGCTTATTTTACTTTGCTTAATTTCAATCATTTTAAAATAATTATAGTCAGTTTCCTTTATCGGTTTTAATTCAATTATTGATTCATTGATTCATTGATTCATTTCATTTAATTTTCAACATAATCACATGATACATAATAATTATACAGAAAGAATTACGCTTCGTGGGTTCCAATAATAAACATGTATAATGAAACAAATTGTAACATGATAATAAAAATTGCAATAATAAATTCACTGCTATGTACTGTGTAGATGCTCTGTGAAATGCTCTTAAATTTTATGGACTATTTTGCACTTTTTGGTTGCTGAATTTGTCTTTCATGGCTTTACTTCATGGGATAACTTATTCCGAAGGCATGGAAAAGGCAAATATTCTTAATAAACAATTCTCTTCTGTCTTCACCAATGAGGATACAACAAACATTCCAGAAAAGGGGCACTGTCCATATCCATCCATGAAAAATATAGTCATCTCACCAGCTGGTGTCAAGAAGCTGCTTGATGGGCTTGACCCCCACAAGGCTACTGGACCAGACGGCATCCCATCCAGACTTCTGAAAACGCTTTCCGATGAACTCACTCCGATTCTTACAACACTCTACCAAGCATCAGTTCAGCAAGGCGTTATACCAGACGAATGGAAAGCGGCAAATGTAACTGCCATCTTCAAAAAGGGGGAAAGTGACACAACCTGCAATTACAGGCCGATCTCTCTCATATCTATCTCATGCAAGGTGTTAGAACACATTGTTTGTAGCAGCATCATGGCCCACCTTGACAAGAATCATATATTGACCGACGCTAAACATGGCTTCCGCAAAAGAAGGTCATGCATCACCCAGCTCATCCTTTGCACTGAAGATCTCATGAAAGGAATCGACAAAGGAGAGCAACAAGACGTCATTCTACTAGACTTTTCTAAAGCCTTTGACAAGGTTCCACATGCTCGCCTCCTCCACAAACTGCAGTACTATGGAATTCACAACCACACACTTGACTGGATCCAGGATTTTCTGCATGATCATTCTCAGCAAGTTGTCCTTGAAGGATGCACCTCTGATACAGCTTGTGTGACATCTGGAATCCCCCAGGGCAGCGTCATAGGTCCTCTCTTGTTTCTCCTCTACAGCAATGACCTTCCTGACTGCGTTTCATCAACAACAACCACCAGACTATTTGCAGACGACTGCCTCCTGTATCGTAAGATCAAGATTCAGGAGGATGTCAGAAAACTGCAAGAAGATCTGGATGTGTTACAACAATGGGAAGCAGACTGGCTCATGGACTTCAATCCTCAGAAGTGCAAGGCAATGTCTGTCACCAACAAGAGAAAACCAGTCCAACAAACCTACAACATACACCACGAATCTCTGGAAAAGGTCACCTCAGCAAAGTACCTTGGCGTAACAATGCAGCAGAACATGAAGTGGAACAATCACATCAACCAACTTTCCAAAAAAGCAAATTCCACAAGAGCCTTCCTACAGAGAAATCTTAGATCCTGCCCAAGACATGTGAAAATACTCTGTAACAAAACCCTACTACGCCCCATTCTTGAGTATGGCTGTGAGATCTGGGATCCATCAACTCAAGCAAACATCCATAAGCTTAAAATGATACAGCGTAGATATGCTCGCTTTGTCTACAGCGACTACAGATATTCCAGCAGTGTAGCAGCCATGCTGACACGACTACAGTGGCATCACTCCAAGAAAGGAGAGCTCAGTACAAAGTATACATGATACATCGGATGGTCAACTCTCTGGTTGATACTCCTTCGAACCTCTACCTCATACCAGTCACCCGTGCCAGCGCTTCCCTCAGAGGTCACAGCCAGCGGTTCCAATTCCCATTTGCACGCACCAAGACATACCAAACATCCTTCTTTCCTCATACAATAAGACTGTGGAATTCCCTGCCGGAATCCACCATATGAACCTCGCCTGACCATTTTAAACAGGAGGTGCAGAGGATCCAAATTCATTAGAGCGCACAAGATTTTTACTCGCACACGTAGTTAGCATCACAGAGCACCACACTGTACATATGCACAAGGTACGAAAATACGCCGCGCTGGTGGACTGTACCTAAACGGAAGAAGAAGAAGAAGAAAGTAGCTACACATAATACATATATTTTCAAATAGTGTATTAACATAATGTGATATGTATGGGACCATCATTATAAGCAACGCTTGAGAGAATGATGGTCCCTGAAAAGTGGCTATACAATTCATAAAAAAGCTGCATTACTTCGTGTGATTAAATTAACTTTCTCTAGAAAAGTTTATTCAATTATCCTTGGGTTAGTGCCTGGTTTAATGAGCTTCTGAGTAATCGAGTAAGGAAAGGCGTTTAATGGGAACGTCCCCCTTTCAAGAGTCTTCGTGGCTCAATGGTTGAGTACCGGTCTAGCAATCCGGAGGTCTCGGGTTCGATTCCCGGCGAAGCCTATTTTTCTTTGCTCATTTTCAATCGTTCAAAATGTTTCTAGTCAGTTTCCTTCATATAGTTTTGAAATGTATTAAAAACAATATACCATGGGCGTCGATCCGTAATTGATACCTTTTCATCAGGGGGGATGATCTATTCATTCATCCCCCCTGATGAATATGTATTCCGTAAGGATCGACGCACATGCAATATACATTACAAGAGATTATTACAACTAACTGCAAATTATTACAAATTGTTAAATACTGTAGTTAATTGTCTTAACCGATGCTTACATAAACCCTTTTGCATGAAGAAAAACAAATCGCTTTTAAAAGAGAACCAAAAGTTAGCACAAGTGCAGGTCGAGATCGGTGTATAAATGTATGCTTGCGCGTAACGCTTGTGGCTGTCTCTTAAACACGCAATTGCCATAGACATGTACCGCATCCCAGGCGAACGACAGTTGGGATCTAAGCGATACCCGATGACACACCAAACTGCACCATGAACGTATATTAGCAGCGTGCAAGCTCACAGCAGAATGAAGAAAGACAACCGCACAGATGAACAAGACATGCACGAAGACGAGCAATACACCTGCGAAGACGACAGAGACAACCATCAAGATAAGCGAGACGACCACGAAGACGAGCGAGACAAGTGCGTAGACGACAGATACGACCATCAAGACAAGCGAGATGACCACGACGAGGAGCGAGACGACCACGAAGACGAGCGAAGACTAGCGAAGCACCCACATAGACGAGCAATACAAGTGCGATGATAACAGAGACGACCATCATGACAAGCGAGACGACCACGGCGACGAGCGAGACGACCACGAGCGAGACGACCACGAAGATGAGCGAGACAACCGCGACGATGACCACAAATAAAAGCAGGACAACCACGGCAAGTGACTCGAAGACCAGCGAAGCAACCGTGAATGCAGCTTCGACAGTAACCTCGACAAAACCAACTTCAGTGAACGAATTAACCAGCTCTCTCCGTGCAGAGCTGACTGTGTCGCTAACGATCATGGCCTTTGCGACGCGGGCCACACCATGGAAGATACGCGATTGTGTTATAGAATGTGAACGTTGAACCATGGTTGAATTTTCGTAATTATATATACTTGAAGTGACTTTTCAAACGAAAGTAGTTTTGTCAAATTCCTTGCTCATGAATCCATACAAGAACCTGCCTGTAGTGGTCACCAACTATCTACAGTGACAACTTTTTTTCTTTTCATTAGTTGGTCACTATATGCACAGGTTTGACTGTGTACTAGCTTTTGACATTGCTGTCCCCGATGTGAGGGGGCCAGATTAAATCCAGTTAATATGAAAATTTCCCTATTTGAAGGCTTATTACCTGTTCACTACGAGATTCTGTATCTCCATAGACTTTGTACACATTCCACTCAGTTCCCGTAGTTAATGGTTTAAAGGGTACCACCACCCAAAAATAATATTAAGGTAACATCTTTAGTATTCCATTGGTTCAACAAGTTCACAAAAATATGTTTTCAGAAAAAAATATATAATTCTCAACCATGCGTTCATGCGGTCTGAATTGCGTAGACTATATGTTTGCAGAGCCAGAACGCTCTGTGCAGAGCGAACGAATCATCCGGGATTCTATTGACGTACGCGTGAAAGCATTGGTGCACTCGCAAATGCTTGGCCTGTGTGGAACCAGGAAATAGCAGTGGTTCCGTAAGTGGTGGAAATTAATTGCTTTGTTTATGAATTACACAACCCTTTGTAAAATGTTGGGTATCTATTTGATATCACAAAACGGTACCAAAACATATAATAATGTGTTGTCCTTTGCCTGGTGGTCCCCTTTAATTACCATATTAAAATGTCCTGAATATAGATAAATTATCTGCCCAATGTGAAGACAAATTAATGGCTCGAATCATTAAGAGTGGGATAAACATTGCCTAGGCAAAAACATGATGTTTAAGTTTTGGGCTGGCACCGTTTATGAACGACTGTATGTATATTGTGTATTTAATTATTATTGTAATTATTTCAATGGTAACTTACAAGTTTTAATTTCCTAACATTTTGCTTGTCTAAAACTGTATATTATCCTTTGAAATGATTGCCTAAAGGTTGGTCTCCAACATGTATTCTTATTGGATGGATTGATGAATTTAGCCCTGTTTCTGAACAGATACTTATGAAATAAAGTAACTTCTGTCTCTAACATTGTGCGCTCTTTAACCTGTTACACTTGGTTGTTCATTATGTCACATAATAATCAAAGGGCCCTCTAAACCAACACTAAATTATTCCTTTAAATGTATTGTGATCTTTTAGTACACCAGCCACAAATCCATAAGTGCTCTAGAAAAAAATTCGACGGCATTTTTTGTTAATGGCTGGCATCCATGCTTAAATTATTCCTTAAATACTCAGGATTCCGATTAGGCCGGATGCCAAGCCTAATTTTGACCCAAAAATTGTGTTTTTAACCAAAAATCATCAGAATGTCAAAATTTGCTTATTTTCCTTTTTTGCATGATTCTTAAAGAGATTTTTGAGGTGTATCAGATGATATTAATTATGTAACCAATATAGAGATATAACTGTAGTAAACATGAGATTAACATTGTTCTTATACACGTAGGTGAATGGCAAATTAGAATACAAAACTGTGATTTTCTCACAAATAATTGGTGTCAAACAATTAATGTAATTCAAAGTTTTTTTACTAAAAGAACTTGACATCTTATTACATTCTTTTCAGCCACCTTGGTTAAAGTTATTCTGCTCTTTCTGTTAAGAACAAGAATGGTCAAATTACAACGCCCAATTAATTTGTATTCCCCAAATAAGTGAAGATGGACGCAAATACTACAATACTAAATTCTCTAGATCTGGGGGAAATTCCCTTCTTGGTGTACACACGGTACCAGTACGGTATACCCTGTGTACAATCTGAATGAGAAGCGACGCCGGCCGTGGAGCGACGTAAAGTTAATGGCGATTGCATCACATCAACATAAAAACCTTGTGCTAAAATGTAAGTATCTATGTCTGATATTTAATTATATATTACAATATATATGTTTTTGGCAGGATCATGGTTCAGTGCACATCATATGTATGTTCATTTAATCTGTCTTTGTCGGGGATAAAATAAATATGGCTAATCCAACCCCGCTCGTGTAACTTTCACTACTCGCGATACAGTGCAAATACATTGTCCACTGCGCTACCAGCGCAGTGGGCCAGGCCCGGCTGCCGAAGTTTTGAAATTCCGCTCACACGGGTCATCGTCACCGAGCCAAGGGATCTAGATTTTAGTCCTAGACTTAGTCCTAGACCGAGCTAAGCTGCATACATTTAGGATCTACTAGAGACTAGGTCTAACTTTATAATACAGTAACTGTGCAAACTACCACCAATTGAGTTAGATCTCATTCTATGTTAGGCGATTTGTGTATAGTACTACAAGTTATGTAGTATTTTGACCTTATTTCATGATATGCCATGACCTGTTTATTTAACGCGGTGGGTCACAGTTTACACAACTTTACATACCGTCATACAGTTATATTCATTAAACTTCAATATTAAAATTGGTTAGTGATTAGGTTAAAGGGTTATACCACTCATCAGATGCTGAGAATTGAATCGTTTGTTATTCGGTACTGCCTGAATGTTGGTATTAGTTATTTGCCAAGCGATTTTGGTTGAATATCTTTAGCTGTTTCTGAACCGATTTTGATCAAACAAAGTTCATTCTATCTCTACAACTTTGTGCTTATTCAAACTGTCAACTTAAGAGTTTTCATTACCTCTCAACAAAAAAAAATCATTGAAACGCCCTCTAAACCAAAACTGAACTATCCCATTACTACTTTTGTTCACTACAGTACAAGGACTTACGAGCCAGAAGGACCGAAAGCAAAAGCTAATCAACGAAAAGGAAGATGAGACTGAAAAGACAAAGACTTTCCAAATTCGGGTCAAGGTATGATGACGACGGTGATGATGATGATGGTGGACTTGTGGTGATGATGACGATGATGTTGATGATGATGGTGGTGATGATGATAAGGATGATGATGTTGTTGATAATGATAGGGGGGGGGGGTGATAATGAGGATAAGGATGATGATGTTAATGATGGTGGTGATGATGATAATGGTGGTGGTGATGATGTTGATAATGATGTTGGTGGTAGTGATGATGATGATGATGATAGTGGTGGTAATGATGATGATGATTATGAGGATAAGGATGATGATGTTAATGATGATGCTGATGATGATGATGATGATAGTGGTGTTGAGGATTAAGGATAAGGATGATGATGTTGATGGTGGTGATGATGATGGTGATGATGATGATAGTGGTGTTGAGGATGAGGATATAAGGATGATGATGAGGATATTGATGATGTTGATAATGATGATGCTGGTGGTAGTGATGATGATGATGATAGTGGTGGTAATGATGATGATTATGAGGATAAGGATGATGATGCTGATGATGATAGTGGTGTTGAGGATAAGGATGATGATGGTGGTGATGATGATGATGATAGTGGTGTTGAGGATGAGGATATAAGGATGATGATGATGATATTGATGATGTTGATGGTGATGATGATGATGATGATGATGATGATGATAGTGGTGTTGAGGATGAGGATATAAGGATGATGATGAGGATATTGATGATGTTGATAATGATGATGGTGGTGGTAGTGATGATGATGATGATCATAGTGGTGGTAATGATGATGAGGATTATGAGAATAAGGATGATGATGTTAATGATGATGATGATAGTGATTGTGATGAGGATTAAGAATAAGGATGATGATGTTGTTGATGATGATGGTAGTGATGATGATGATAATAGTGGTGTTGAGGATAAGGATGATGATGATGATGATGAGGATATTGATGATGTTGATAATGATGATGGTAGTGGTGATGGTGGTGGTGAAGATGATGATGGTGGTGATGATGATATGGATGATGATGATGAGGAATAAGGATGATGGTGATGCTGATTATGATGATGGTGGTGGTGGTGTTGATGATGGTGGTGGTGATGATTTAATGATGATGAGGTTATTGATGATGATGTTGGTGGTGGTGTTGATGAGGTTATGTGGTTGTGGTGGTGGTGATGAGGATGTGATGTTGTTGGATGGCTGTGGTGTTGATGGTGAGGATGGTTGATATGTTGATGTTGTTGTGTTGATGGGTGTTGTGATGGAGGTGGTGATGTTGTGATGTGTTTTGATGTTGTGTTGATGATTTGGTGGAGTTGTGGGATGGTGGTGGTGTTGATGTTTATGATGTTGAGTTGATGAGGATGATGATAATGTTGATGAGTGTTGTGGGTGGTGGATAGGTGTGGGGTGTTGGTGTTTTTGATGTTGTGTGTTGTGTTGGTGATGTTGTTGTGTGGTGGTTGTGGGTGGTGGTGGTGGTGTGGTGTTGTGGTGTGGTGGGGGTTGTGTTGTTGGTGGTGGTGGTGTGTGATGTTTGTGGTGGTGGTTTGTGGTGTGATGGTGGTGTGGTGATGAGTGTGGTTGTGGATGTGGTTGGTTGGTGTTGATGGTGGGTTGGTGTGGGAGTTGGTGTTGTTGGTGATGATGGTTGTTGTGGTTGATGGTGGTGTTGTTGGTGTTGTGTGTGGTGGTGATGTTGTGTGGGTGTTGTTGGTTATGATGATGAGTGATGATGATTAAGGTTGTGATGTGGATGAGTGTTATTGTGATGATGGATTGATGTTAGTGGTGGTGATGATTTTGGATGTTGATATGTTGATGATGATGTTTATTGATTATGATGTTGGGGGTTTTTGTTGTGTGGTGGTGATGATGTTGATGTTTTGATGTTGATGATTATGGTGAGGTGGTGATGATGGTGGTGATGATGATGATGATGATGAGGATGATGAGGATATTATGGATGATGATGGGGATGATGTTAATGTTGATAATGATGATAATGATTAGTGGGTGGATGATGATTATAGATGATGATGA